>VYYI01002654.1:0-14228 GCA_021029175.1 Bilobella aurantiaca | reverse complement strand
CCGTATTTAAATGCATTATTTACCATTAATACCATTTTTACCATTAAATACCGTTAAATAACAGTGGTATGGTAAAAAATTGAAAAAGTGGTAAGAAGGTTGTCACTGTGACTAATGCTCTAGCGACTCTTTGTAGTCGGTCGTGCAGTCAAGCGGGGTGCGGAGGCTGTCCAAATAACCTTGTGTGTGATGGCTACGCCTGCGTGATGTGGCATGGTTAGCACAACTGTCAACAGTGATGCACCTCAATTGCCTAATATTTGAGAAAATTTTGAGAAAATAAAGTGGCATTCTCCAAATCTAATTGAGAATACTTTGTTTTAATTGAATTGCGTTGAATATAGAATCCTGGTTTGGTGGATTTAAAGTAAATCTACGAAAAAATTAATATGACTGTTGACTACTGTTCCGATATGTTAAAACAACGAAACCTATTCCATAACCAAACATTAACAGAATATCATGAAGAAAAAAAACGGCGTTTGTCAGATATTGGTTTTACATATAAAAGTAAAGAAAGGAAGCAAACTGTCCGGAAAATGGTTTTTTAGTTGTTAGCAGCAGCAGACGCAAAAATAATGCAACTAATAATAGCAGAAATGATACAAATAACAAATTTGAGCGGAGCTATGCTAATTTGCAAAAACAAATTTCCCATGTTTTAAAATTCCAAAAACAAGATGAAGCTTCCATACAATTTACTACAAATTTTTTTTCAAAATCAATGGCCATTGTAATAGAGACACGGCTTTTCACAATTCTCAGAATTTAGGACACCATTCACATACCCGCTAAACTCTTTTACTGCTGATCGAGGGGTTCGAACCCATGTTTTCATGCTGGCTATGTCAGAGGTTCAGATGCTCTAACCACTCAACTCGGTCCGAAATACTTTTGTAAGAAAGTCACAATACTGTTGTCGCAATGGCCTCAGAGAATTTCAGTTTAGTTCAAGTCAGATTTCTTAGTGCTGCTCATTAAGTGACATTAATAACTTGATCTAGCAAATCAAAACTAGGGATTTACTGTTCCAAAATATAGTAAGGACAATTTTCAAAGAGAATCGACGTAAACAAATTACAATACTTTTGACGATGAAAGTTGATTTATTGGGTTTTCCAAACTCAAAATTTTCCATACCAGACTTTTTTTTAATGCTTTCCTTTCATTTTCCTGCAGAATCTGTAAAATAGCGTATGCAATAACTCAGGGAGTCAAAATGACTACAGATGGCTAATGCTTTATAGCCAATATGTTTTAATTTAGCCATTTTGGGAGCTACGTACAGTTGTGTGTAGCAATTGTGTCTTCCAAGTCTCATTCTATTAAATAAAGGAATTTTTAACGGCCGTACTTTACTAATTAAGCGCGGAGTGTTGTGACGCTCGGCGACTTCAAAGTGTAAATGTGTACCAATCACCGTACTAAATACTTTAGATAGTAGAAAAGACTAGATAAGACTAGAAAATAGGAGTTTTGCGTTTTGGTAGTCAATAGGCCATTTTCAAATATACAAAGCGTTTTAGGTCATCAAAATCATCATTAGCTTTTGTTTCATGCAAAACTAGAGTTTGACCTTGAAAGATCATTTTGAGGTCAAGGGGTCATTTTTGGGTTATGAGGGGCTCTACGACCATTGGAACCATCATAACTTTTCGTTTCATGATAAACTAGATTTTGAGATTGAAAGATCATTTTGAGGTCAAGGGGTCATTTTTGGGTTATGAGGGGCTCTACGACCATTGGAACCATCATAACTTTTCGTTTCATGATAAACTAGAGTTTGAGATTGAAAGGACATTTTGAGGTCAAGGGGTCATTTTTGGGTCATTGGGGGGTCACAGAGAAAAGTGTTCTATACAAGTGTTGCTCCCCTCCAAAAGAGGAACAACTTTAGTAAGGGTCATTTTTCATGTTGTCATAGAATGATATTTCTTAACCTTGACCTTTGACCCCCAAGTGGGTCACTTCCTGTCAAACAAAAACAAAGTTGAACTGCGCAGCAACCTTAGAAACACATCACCGCAAACAAATTTGAGATATGTTTAGTGATTCCTGAGATACACGTGATACTCGGACGGACAGACAGACAGACGGACAGAAATGACCAAAACATAGGTAGCTTTTAGCTTCGCTTCCGCTACTAATAAAGCGATTTTAATTTTCTAAACCTCGGAACTCTCTATTCAAGTCATTGGCCAAGACCACACTCCCCAACTATCTTAGCACAGAATCGTGTAAACCAGGCAATTCACAAATAGCGCATATCAACAGAAGCAAAAAATTAAACTTATTCTAACAAAAAACGATTATTTACGTTTCAAAGTTAAGCTTATCCGTTTTTAGCTTACCGGCTGAAATGTATAAAAGCGGTCATGGCAGCAGCCGGTACTTGCCTAATTCGTTTAAGGAAATAGAAAAGTGACGTTGCTTGACAATATGTTGTATGTTTGTAACAGGGAGCCCACTACCTATTTGTTAGAATAGTGAGACTCACGCCGAGCATGCGCCAAAATGGCATATTTCGGTTACTGCTATTGGGAAACAGCGTAGTTTTTTCGGCGGATCGAGATACCCAGGCACACATAAATGTATGATTATGGTAAGATTCGATCTCCGGCACTTAGGGGAGAGAGACTGATGCTCTAACCTCTCGGGCAACTCCGATCCTGCTTGACAATAAGGCGAAGGTCTATGTTAGGAAATGCTGTGCAATGGCTTGGAAATGAATTCATTTGTGTACTGCTATTGTGAAGCGACGCAACAGACTCTAACCTTATATTACGTTATTTCATGGGTCTAGTCCACAAGCGATGACTTAAAACCTGACTTGATAAAGAAGTTTCCATGGCCAATCCTGGGATTCGAACCCACGATCTCAAATTGGCTAGTGTAAGGACTCTTAACCACTAGGCCTGAAGTTAACTTAAAATACAAAAGATAATATTGATGATGGGTCATAACGGCTCACTCCATGTTTGTGGTAAAAGTTTGCAGCCTAAATATCGATTTAAAGAGGCAATGTTACCACAACTATGAACATGGGGTAGATGCTCCGACAAATTTTAGTAATCAAAAATAAAAATAACAGTTCATTCCCTATGTATTTTCCAAATAAATCAACCCATCTAATGTTATTGTGTTTGTCGAAATCTAATGTGTTTATAAACAATTATCTTCCTCATGTTGTTTGGTGAATCCAAAACAGTGATGGCGATGTGCTATTACAAGGTTCCTGCGTTACAAATTGATCAGGATTCTGGCCTCCAGAACTTAGGCAGTATTCAGTGGCGCGGGATTTTATTTGGAAATGATTTGTAGTCTGAAATTGATTTAAACGTTGATTATGTATATAATTAGAAAAGTATATTAATTAATCGGCGAACTAGGAACCTACCGTATTTATTATGGTTACAAAATTTTGATTGGCTGCAAAAGTACAATATTCCAGGGAAACGCCTCCATAACCATTTTCGTCGAGCGCGTTGGCTTGCAAACATAGCGAAGTGCTCGGGAACGAAATTACAAATGGATTGTGTCCTGCGTTGCCCTGTATGGATTACGACAGGTTTAACACACATATGTCAATATTGTATAATATATATAATAACGTATCTTGTTTGTCAATAATGCCCAAATCAAAGAAAAGGCTAATGGCAATTGGTTTGATGTGATCCACCTTTTTTGCTGTACAAATTCAAAATTTTCAACTTTACCGAGATTTTTTGCATCTCTTTAGCTACCAGTTTCTAGAGTAATTTGGCAATTTGTTGCAACAAAATTACCACTTACATTCCATTTTGGCAATCCTGAAATTCGTTGCAGTTGGCTGTCTTGTGTGATGTTGCAAGTATTCAAAGTCACATTGCTGCCTGTAGTTGTTTCCTCAGGTTGCCCCATGCACATGTTTGTGTAAAATGCGTTCGATATTGACTCAATGCTGAAATTTTTTGAAAGTATTTGAATGTCGGCGCAATCTCGGTAAGTTTGTTGTATGCTACAAATTCCTTCCAGCGTTGTGTCATTGGTAGGACAGCTGTAGTATGTGTCACCTGTAAATGTGTTACATAACATTAACGGAAACCAAAGTTAAGTATATTGCACTTGTTGCAAGTGATTTTCAACTTCCGGATTTGGTTTATTTACAGACATTTCAGTAAAAAAAGTTTAAAAGTGTATTGCGTAACAGCATTGCGTAAAGCGTAACATTTAGAAAAAAACATCAGTAAACTCAAAGTTTAATCTCCAAATTTGTAATTGATGCTTACTTCTTCCCATGCGATAATGCATTTGTATCACACAATTTTCACAGATAAGTGTATCAGGAATTTTTATCCAAACGTCTATTTCGAATCCGTAGTAGGAGACATTGATACTGATCCTTGTGTCTTCCACAGTCCAATACTCTGAATCGTCACCCTCCAATTGCAGTAAATTTTCATTAAAACAGGTTTGGTTGTCAATTTCCAAGCTGGAATTACTGCAGATACGAAGTTCAACAAACCCATTAAATGCTTCATTGATATTAAGACGAACTAGGCCCATGCCACCCTGTATATATGCAGCTTTGACTCCTGGATACTGCCTATAGTACAATCCGTTAAACTCATTCCTGCGCGGGATAGTGTCATTCGGATAGTTTCCGCATACACCGCAGTACGCTAACGATATATTCTCTGGTTGGTAGTAAATGTTGCTGTTCATGGTGTATATATCTAAAAATTAGAAATTTACTTTATACAAAAACTAGCAAGTGGTTTTGTCATCTTTGCCGTAACCGAGCGGGTTTTAACTTAATAAATTGTAAAAATGTTGTCATACAACTGGAAATTGCGATAAAGTTAAATCTGACGACCAAATTTTTAGTTTTTATTTTAAGAAGTTTGGGGTTTTATGATCGCTGAACCTAAATGTGTCCTTAAATTTTCTTGTGATCCCAATCATCTATTAATAATTAATTCCGAATTACAATTAGCTTTTAAAAGTAAGTTACTTACAAATGGGGGTAACTCAGATTGATAAATCTGCAATCTACTTCACGATAAGGTAATTTGCTTAGTAATCTTTGTACGTAAAGTACGGACCAACAGTAAGCCGATATTAACTGTATTTGCGTGGCTTGAAAAACGTAGATTAGGTTAAAACCCATTACAGCTTAATAGTTACAAGTAAGTAAAGTTAGGATGCTAAAAACAAATGTAACGTACCATCCACAGCACAGTTGAAGTATGTCACTGGGTCAGATGTCACGTCCCTGTGATATGGAAATATAAGAAGGGCCTGGCCGTTCACACTTGGCATAATTGTCAGAGCTAAAAATTCAGCGCAGGAGAAGAGGCTTATAACACTGCTCATGAAACCCAAACTCTTTGAAGTAGGCATAGTGTAATTAATAAGTTAAAAACTGGTGTTCTGATTTGGAGAGCATGAAAACTTATAATGTTTGATCAAAACTTATGAAACACTTCGTTATGAAACAAGTACTTTTCTGTGCAAAGCACTTTGGCACTATTTGGAATTATAACTGTCCAAAATATGCACCTTTCTTCCGATGAAGAGAAATATTATTGACTAGTGGGAACTATGTAAACGTCAAATTCGTGTTAATCATCCGTGGAAATGCCGATTTGAATATGAACCAGAAGCATTTAAATACAGTTTAAAAAACCTTATCATTACTCACCTGATTCTAATTGATTTTACTTACTTTCACTTACTTAACACACTTTACTTTCACTTAAAACTTGTTTTTTATTATTTCTTTTGGTGACTTTCATTATAAGTACCCATTGTGATAGACTTGGTACTGGAACCTTTACCATTGTTCACTACTGCAAAAAAAACTGATTCTTATATCAAACAATTTTATGTTTAAGTATTTAATTTTAGGCATAAAAATGGTTATTTTATTTGATTTATTAATTAGTGATTGTTAAACATTGTTTCATACAGTATTTGCGGTATGTTTATATATTGAGTATTTTTAATTCTATTTGAAGGATTGTTAATTTTATATTATTAACTAAAGGTATAAACTTTAATTGGAAACGAATAATACACGTTATTTGATATTACCGCAGAGCGGATGGTCTCAACGTGTAAGAATGAGGCTGGGAAATGGTAGTGAAGGAGCTCATTAACTTAAGCTCTCACAACTAGGCCAACTCTGCCAATTTTAAAATTTAATTGCCATTTTATTAAGATTAATATTATTAATATTAATATTAATTATTAGAATTTTTATAATTTGGGACCTTCCTTTGAGTGCCTATTTTTATGTCCTATTGCACAAAATATTGGCAAATAAACCCGAAAGTAATACGATGATTTCAATATAGAAATATATATATTTAATTTAATGTTTACCACTAGTATTATGGATAACTCTAAAAATTCTGTCAAGTATGATTCAAGCCAGTTTTCAAATCAAACCGACACAACGTGATACATGCTTCTGGTCTTGCCTTACCTATCACAAGTTTTTACTAATTAAATATTTATCGTTTCAAATCTATTTTCAATGTAAATGCCGAAGACAACTTGGTTACATATAAAACCCCTGGGATTCCCGTGGCTTAGTTAAAAATATGTTACGTGCGCTAACAAATAGTGACGCAAATTCAAATGAAGTTACAGTTTCTACTGTTCAATCATTTACTAGCTAAATTTAGCATTATGAGAAAATTTTCAAATGTATTTGTAGCATGTGGCCTAAAACCTTGAGTAATAAAAAAAACATTTTGGGATAGAGAAAGAGGGACTATTCGCACTCTGCAAAAATCCTGGCCCATTTTTCCCATCTTAAAAATTTATTATTTTCCAAGTTTTCGCCAAAGCCACAAGGCATACCGAATCGTTACCGAATGTTACCAAGTCTCGCAAAAACCAACGGAGACAACACCTACAGCATTTTCCACACCTATAACAAGTCACTAATAACTGTCACTTTTCAATGAAAGAATTGGCTATTGGACTTTCGGCATGACAGTAAACGTGGAGTTGACCACCGAGGAGCCTCTTGCTTAGGCAGAGGCTAAGCAAGAATAATCCAAACAAGATTGACATCTGGGTGGTTGATACCATCATAGCTTTTTGCTTCATGCAAAAATAACAAAAAAAAGATTTTTAGTTTGTGGGATTGGGGTGAGTTAGGGGTCATTTAAACAAAGGAGAAGAGTCGGGGGTCACTTGGGTTGTTGAGACCAACGTAACTCTTAGGTCCATGCACAGCACAACTAGCAAAAACACGAAAACCCGATTTTTCGATTTTGAGGGTTTGGGGTCAGTTATGGGTCATCTAAACAAGGGAGAACGTTCGGGGTCACCTGTCGTTGAATCCATTATGATTTTTTGTGAAGTAAAAATTAAAAAAAACTATTATCGAGTTTGTGGGTCAAAGGGGTCGCCAAAATGAAAATGAAGGCACAGTGGTTGGAATTTGAGAACGGCCAATATTCCATTCAATGAAATTAATAAACTTATACTTTACCTAAGAATTTGAATGAAATATATAAACAAGTTTTAATGGTGGAGCATCTCAAACCTTGATGATTATCAGGGAAGTAATGGAGAAAAATTCAAACCCAAAGACAATCTGTAATGGAAGCACTTGACCCCAACTACCCAATGTTGAAAACAAAATTTAAAAAAAAGCAAACGCGTTTTAGAGTTATGGCGGAATTAGACGGACAGACAGTCAAAGCGTTCCAATAAAGTAGCTAATACGCTATAATACCCTTTCCTACAAGTTAAACAAAAAATCTAACATAATAAGTTAGAATAAATTTCATACATCTATTGATCTAGTCTCAAACTTGCATTTGCAATAAAAAAAAAGTTTGAAGAATTTCAAAAGACCCCGAATTTAAGTTTTTAAAATCAGGCAATTTTATGGCCCTTCTTTTTTCACCAACAATCCATTGCGAAAGCAACAGTCACAAAACCAATGCAAGGTTCCATCTAAAAATAAATTTCGAACTATAAAAAAGGTCACTTTTTTCAAAAACAAAAATATCTTGCAACCCAGTTCAATATTACACAAAGATATCGTTTACATTCCCCAAAAAAATTAAGCAGCATTTTTGTTCAAGTGACTTAAAACAGTCATTTTCACATTTGGTTTTGTAGACTTTTTCAAAGCTAAATTTGAAAACCTTCATTGATTCAACAGTCCTTGCTTAAACCAAGGTAAATTTTATAGTTCATTTATTTACCTAACCGAGATTCAAATGTAAATTCACTTTTTTTTAAGAACGAAGCAAGGGATATTGAAAAGAACCAATTCAATTTTGATTAAAACTTATAGCAAATAATTTAATTTTCAAGTCATGTAAAAATGAAAGAAAGTTTGAGTTCACCAAGTGTTAACTAGAGTGTATGTACTAAATTGATTTTTATAGGTTCAATTTGACCATTCACCCAAGAGTTCTATACCTATTTTTTTGAAAATCGAAACTTTTAATTGTGTTGACGACTTATAGATTTTGTTTTTTTTACAGATCCTGTATAAGTCGTAAGGAAATTCAGCAATTTATTCTTCCGCAATGGATGGGACTCTTTCAACTTTAAAGGACTGCAAAGTGGTGCTACAACCTCTACCTCCCACATTGCTTCGAGCAGTAAAAATATACGTGTGCATATCATGTGATCAAACCTTTGGCAACAAATTGAAATACGTTACACACAAAGCCACCCACAAAGGTCAAACCGCTCCGGCTAGCTTGGTTTACATTGAATTGCCTGAAAAACATTTACACACTCAATCCTTCCAGTGCACACTATGTGGTAGTTCATTCGAGCAAAGTGCACAACTAATTGCACATGACTTGCTGCACAGACGTCATCCAGCTCTACCATGCTCACACTGCCCAAAAAATTTTGCCACAAAATTGGATTTCAAAAAGCACCTAAAGGAATACCACGTGCCATTTTCATGCGACCAATGCCCCAAAAGCTTCACGAGCCAAAAGAATTTGACCTTGCATAAGACTCGACATACGCCTAAGAGAAACAGGTAAAAAAGCAAGTTTTGATTAACCCCTCAGCCCCTCACAACACGTAAAGTAAGCCCCTCAGCCCTTCAAAAACTTGAAGATAGCCCCTCAGCTCTTCAAATTGGTGAAGATAATCCATCGGCCCTTAAAAAACGTGAAGATAGCCCCTGAACCCTTAAAAATTTAAAAATATTATTATATAGCTTGTAACCTTTTATTTAACCCTCCGACCCTCAATCTTTGTTTAAAAATTTCTCAGAACAAAATAAAAAATAAAAAATTTACGTGCCTAAATCTTAAATGAAATTTTTGTTAATGTAAATTGAAAGTTTGTTTGAATAATTTTCATACATTCTATTGATAATTATAAAAACTTCACGCAACCGAAGATGTTTGTGTTAGTTCCTTGAGTTACCAGCTTATTAAACATGAAATGAACCGTAGGTCCTCAAGAAATTAGTGAATGTAGTTAATTTGCGAATTATGTTAATTTAATTATTGTAGGTCAAACTATCATAAATTAAACGAGTACGAGTACGAGACAACTATGTACACAAGGAAAGTTTGATTCTATTTTTGAAATAGTTTCATATTGAATTGCTTTAATGTCATTGATTTTGATCATCTGCATATCTGGGTCAACTATAAAGGTAAAATGTTTTACGTTTTGCAAAAGGAGTTAATGTTAAACTAAAGTATACAAGCCTTGTCCTTCGAATTCCATTAGTGAAACGTATTTTACTTGTATCCAAAATTTACTTTAACAAATAAATTTATCAACAATTTTGAACAATGCGAGAAAATTATTACCTTCAAAGATAGTTTGTAGCATCACCAATTGACACATAGCGGTAGGATGCAGTATGAATGTGAGATTTATAGACGTTGTTTTAGACAACTTTATGCGTACGGTGGTGCTCATCCTCTGCCTAAGCAAGAGGCTCCTCAGTGGTCAAGCCCACGTGCATTGCCCAGCAGAAACCCCATTAGCTTCATACCTCAGAACTTCCCAGTAAACTCAACAGGCCGAGACCACCCTCCCTCACTATCTAGCACACGCAAACATTGACCAGCGCTATATGCAAATGTCAAAGAGCATCAAAATTATTCTACTCTTGTTCACTTTGCAATGTTTCATGAAAACATATCTTGGTTTAGCGAACACTCTTGGGAATGCGAGCGTTCCCAAAGTTACAATTTGTTTAGTGCAAGAAAAGGACTATTAATGCATCAACAACGCATGAGGTGTATTGCATAATTGTTTATTGATAATTTTTATTTAAATTTCCAAAATGGCTATTTTGTCGTCGAAGTAGTTAGCCAGCTCATTATTGCAAGGCATATACTTTGCATCTCATTTCTTATTACTATTTTTTTTTGTATTTGGACAAAAATATTCTAAGTTATAACGCCGAATTTAATGCAATAAAAATGTTACATAGACATTTTGGAATTACAGAGTAAACCTAGTTAAAATTGCTATGCATTTTAGTACACGAAATGACTTAGTTGACTTGCTCATTGCAGATTTGTGGTTAAGCTTTACTAAAAATTGGTTCGTTAATTTTCCTTCTACTTAATTGTTGTGTGGTACACTGGCACCTAAAATTATACGTGATGAATGCTGAAGTTTCTAATTAAGGGAGACCAGGCTGAAGGCTATGCCATGAGCAATGTTGTCCAAGAGAGTTAGCTTTGCTTCCTGAAATTTTGAAAATTAAAAACAGAACAACATTGTTCAATCATGTTTTCCTTAGTTTCTCATAAGCAATTTGTAGTTTAAGAGCTAATTTGTTTGAAATTTTCAAACATTTTCATATCCTCTGATTGTGCTGCCTAGTCACAAAGATACGGGCATACATAGGCTCAGGGGCTAGGCAATCATCGAAGAGAAAATCAATAAAACATTTTTGCGGTTGATCGGGGATTTGAACCCACGTTCTCAGGATGTCAAGTGGAGAGAGACAGAAGCTTTGACCACTTGGCCAAACCGCCGACTGTTATCTTTAGTTTGATGAGCACATGAGCACACAAGCACAAATCGGCATTTATTTAATTAATATCTTACCCCTTCCATGTGATAGAACCTTCCAACAGTGCACTTAAGGACCGGAATGGACGCTAATGCTTGCTGCAAGTAGCCTTTATGCTCAAATATTTCACTGGACCATGTTTCCCGCTTTTTCATGTTACTATGAAATTTACTCGAGATATTAAATACGGTTGACATTAGGAGAGCCGCCGGAGCAATAACAATGAACAGTGTAACAAAGTACATGATGAATAAAAAGTAAATTGCAACGTGAAGGGAACTACGAAGACGGATTAAGGAAAAGGCAGAAATGAATATAGCCAGCACAATACCAAGCTTGAATGTGGGTAGAATAGATCCAAATACAGTATTGTGTAGTTGATTCAATAGTTGAATCGTCCGGTATACGTGAATACATTCAGAAGAAGAATAATCAGCGCTTCCTGGCATTTGAATGCTTAAAAGGGAAAATTATTTTCTATTTATTTAAATTTATTTAAATTAAATTGTTTATTTAAATTTAATTTATTTAAAATTATTTTATTATTGAGTCCACTTACAATTAGTGGTATGTTACTTTTCTTATTTTCGGTTTATTCTACTGATTCATTAAAATGGCGATGTGACCACTCTTACCATGCTTTTTGAAGTCCAATGACCAACGCAAGTATAGAGGGTACAAATGTTCCGGTACAAGCAATAACGTCGCATGTGAATGAAATGACATAAAAGGTAGCAACCACCAAATATGCGAAAACTTCCCAAAACGTAGCAAACATTTGATAATTTACTGCAACGCTTTGAATTACCGTAGCTACTCCAGACATACAAAATGAGAATACTACAAGAACATAGCATTTTTCTCTGGTTGTAGTAACACCTACTTTGTGAACTTTTGTGTTGTCACCGTCTAAAATCAATAGCAAGAACATTAAAAATAGTGCACCCTAATACACTGATTAAATGTCATTACTAAGAAAACCAAAACCGAGAATAGCCATAACGAAGAAGAACAAAACCGAAAAAACCAAAGGTCGATCATGGTAGTCCTCGGTTTCTATTTTCTCAGTTTAGGTATTTTTCGGTTATGATCGTTCTCGGTTTTGATTTTCCCGGATTAGGTATCTTGACTTTGATTTTCTCAATATCGACCTGCTACCAATTTACTGAATAGTAACTATTTTTTGATAAAACGAAATACGCAGAAGAAGGAAACCCTCAATATTCATCTTTCTATATCTTACCCCGTTCTTGGCTAATAGCAAAAATGCTATTAATTAGCTGTGCCATATCCGCGTTGTACTTTATTAAGGTAATACGAAATGAGCTAATGCAAATAATGCTGATAATTATAAAAGACGACATGACTATGATTGTAACAGAATCCGAAGAGAGGGCGCGAAGAGAGCATAGAATTATGTTGCAAAAGTGTAGCAGTAAAATTATGCCACCAAACCATGCACGAAAACCACATGGTTGAACTGTGTCTACTCTGGATTCCTTAGTTAGAACGATTTCTACTAGTTTTATTTTTGTTACAAAGGCTAGAAACTTCTTTAGTATTAATACCTCGTACGCCGTCAACATCTTCAATCTATTTTTTGAAAGAAAGGAGTATTCCCAAAAATTTCCCAAATTATTCAGTTTTTGTGAAATTTAGTTTATATAATTAATTACTTTTCAATTATGTTATTATACCCATATTTGACTGTATTACTATTCCTTCATTCCTAATATTAAGGTTGTCAAGCCTTTTCATTAGGTAATTGTAGGTAATAGTAGATGATTACTAAGACTTGAGATAATTAATTCCTTAAATACTCGTTTTATTTGATTTGATAACTTGTTTAGAAAGTAGTTTGCAATTCAAATATGAAGTAGTATGTTATCTAAAGAGCTCTCAATCGATTTAATTATAAGCCAATATGCAATGTGATTATAGAAGTTGATATAATTGAATTCCAATAGTGGTCTATTTAAAACATTTCACGAGTTACCCTTATGCAAAAGTACTTAAATTTCAAAAACAATTATAATGTGCAATTTGTTATAAATACAATCGACAGTTATGACATAAAGGATACATATTTGCATAGCAATCCGTTTCATAAAAAATAATTTATAAAATTAATCGATGCCTACTTTGAGGAACGTTTTAAAATGTATGATTTTTCGCAAAAATAAGTTTAATATTTAGGTTTTTTTTAATTGAAAAATATTCTGGATTTTTTTATTTAAAGAATTTTACGTCATAAAATATGACAGAACGCTACAAACTAGAAATAAAATAGGCCCTTTATTGGATATTGTCGAGGAATGCACGGTCAACATTTAAGAAAAGGCAAGGATTAAGTATATGAACAAAACCAATACATAATTGGATCAATTGTAATCAATTAAACTCGACTAGTTTATAGATACAATAGTGTCTAAAGTTCTGAATGGTTCAAGCCGAATTTAAATATAGTAGTTGAAATTAGACGTGTGAAATATCTCCAGCATCGCCATATTTTTGTTCTTACATTGGGCAATATGTTTCAAAAAGCATCAGTTTTTCGAAATTGCCATAAACTTCTTGGAAAAAATATTGGCATTACCGATGATCTCTGTTACGAGGATCGTGTGGCACGCAGACAAAAATCATTGGTTAAGATATCCGAAAAGAATTCACCAGTTACCAGCATTCAAAATTTAGTCGTGGAATTAGGAGAAGTGCATTTGGAAATTGGATCAGAATCTCTCCCATTGTCAGCTCAAGGTCCAATTTGTCAAGAATTTTTTTCATCTCAAGTTCCACAGGCGTCAACAGAATCTTCTCAATATGAGGCTTCCGTTTCAGCATCTTCTAGTCTACTAACAAGAAGAGGGCAAGGCACCGCAAAAGACCCCCACAAACCACATCATTTCACAAGCAATTGGAAATCAAGGATGATTCCAATGCCAGCGTTTCATTTTCTACAGAGCCTTATCTCGATGCTACTTCATTTTCTAACAGCAAAGACAAGAATTCTAACTGTGAGGAAACGATTCAACCTACATCATTTGGCCCCGGATGTGCAACTCATAAAGATGAAGTGAAAGATGCTAATGAGGTGGAGAAGAATTCCATATCAAGCAAAATCAAAGAGGCCATCAAAATGTATCTGTTTGAGAAAATGGCTTAGTTAGCGAGGATGAGGTATCTTCTTGTATACAAAACTTTT
>VYYI01002653.1:0-14230 GCA_021029175.1 Bilobella aurantiaca | reverse complement strand
AATTTTCCCTTGTTTTTTGATCCTTCAAGGCAATTGAAGAAATTTGCATAAGTGTTAAAAGAACTGAACCGGAACCACCATTACGGAAAAAAAACGTGGGGCAAATAAGCTGTGTTACATATGCTTCTATTATTTCCAACGTCTATTGAATGACCATTCGCCATAATCTTGAATGTTTTCATAGGAGATAATCGTTTTTAACGATTGATTGCACCCCAGTTTGAATACATGGTGTGTCGGCAAATCATTCGAAAACAGGTATTATACCATGTTAAACATTCAAGCGCATTCAATTCAAACATGTAAGTTACGGGAGCTGAACTTTTGTGGAGGCGGTCTTTTAATTAATTAACTTTGATGACACGGTAGTGATTTTGTTAACCAAGTACAATTTTTTTTACTTTGTAAAATTGTAATTGCATCAAATTGAACAGAGGCTTGACAAACTTGTTTCAAAATAATAATAACATGGGGAAGAAATATGGGCTAAGTTGATTTCGGTAGGTGGTAATTGCCAATTGCAATTTTCAGCATCGCTTCTTTGAGCCACTCGGGAACTTGTTTGTCCAATGGATCGTTTGGCCTAAGCAGCATGAAACTGAAAAGTGAACAGTAGTGGTTTGGAACATCACTCAATCAAATAATTTAATAAACTAATAATTATATTTAAGTGCATTAAACCGTGTAATACTTTTGCAATAATGGTTCTGATTCGGCACACCTTTGACTGGCTCCGGTGTCATCGTCATCATCCGCCGATGACGTTTTGCCGTGACCAGTGACAGAGATCATACTTTGAAATATTGGACGCAATGGCTTAGGGAATTTTTTGGAAAAACAGGCGGATTCTAAGCTTAGCATCTCACTGATTTGCCGAAAAACTTGTGTTAGCTCGGCCTCTTTTTGTAGGGCCTGTAATAACGACCATATTGAATTCAATGTTAAGTTATATTATTTTTCACATATATAAAATAAATGTAAAATTGTTGTAAAAAACACTGTAGCGTTGCAAACTTGCAACAAGACTTTACCTGAATGTCGCTAACCGTCAGACCAACGAGGAGATTCATAAGCACTATTGTAATCTAAAATAAAGCAAAGCAACATTAGCGTCATTAGCAGATTTATGAATATTCTATAACTAAACTTACAATTAAAACGAAGCCAACATACAGGAGATGCCCTACAATTGGTCCAGTGGTGTCATCTTTTTCCTTGTCGTAGAACATGTCTTGGTAGTCAACTTCACCAGTGAACATTACGATGCATTTCATTATAGCATAGAAAAAGTGTGAAAACGTTCCTGTCTAATTAAAAAAAATAATAGAAAAGAAATCTTCAAATTGAATGAAATACAACTTTGGTACTTACTCCAGGAAACAGAACGTTCAAAGCAAGGGCAAAGGCCATGAACAACGATGAGAAAGTGAGCATAGAAAGGCTGAAGTTTTTTAGAACCTAAAAAATTATAAACTATCAAACGCTGAATTACGGTAAAAGTTTTCTAGATATTAATAATAATTATTGTTTAAGAAAAAGGTTAACCCGTTTTCGGAACACGAGCTTACATGCCCAAGAATTTCTACGTATTTTCCAAGCGATGGGAATGTTCCGAGCTGCCGAAGAATAAACGCCCACGATAGAAATATTGCAAGCTTTAAGAAAAACCAATTATGTAGTATTCAAATAGAGCAATAAAGAAGAATAATTTATATATATAGTATATTATATTATATATATAACTATAGGTAATATAGTAACAAATTGACTTACTGCAGCGGCTTCATACTGCCACGATTCCAGTTTACTGTTCTTGTTCATAATGACAGGTCCAGTGGTTATAATAACCATTAAAATTAAAATCCATGATCCAAAGTTCAACTTATTCCGAATATACAGCCAAGGGATGGTAATAATTTTAAGGGATTCATTGATTGCCATTATAAATGTAAGCAGGAGAACGGTACACGCATTTATTGTAAATCCTGTTTCAAGGTGGCAGCGATCAGCGACTAATTCATCGTCAAAGCGTTCTTTTAAGTCCTTAGCTTTAAGCACTTGCTTAGAAAACGTTTCGCAGGGACAGCTCACTAGGTACACTTTAATAATGAAACTGGTGTAAGACAAGAGCCAGAAGAGCTGAAATTAAAAGAAAATACACGTTCATTGTATTTAAAATACTAAAATCGCTGAAAATTACTAGCCAAACGAGACATGTTTGCAAAGAGAAGCCTATTCGAAGGAAAACATGTTCTACCCGACTTCCTGAAATGGCCTCCCCTCCCCGTACTAGCATGGCTTGTTTGGCTGGTTTATTTATTTATTTAATTAACTAATTTTAGTTACTTGAGTCTTACATAACAAAAGAAAAGAAGCGTGTAATATTTTCGAACCCGATGCCACTTTTGATCCAAAAAGACCATGACAAGTGGATGCGTAAGGACCATTTGTCGCGAAGCTTTGTTTGTACGCAGCAGTTCAGTTAGTAGCAAAAGTTCTCGATTAAATTTTGTCGACGATGGCTTGGCCGGATCTGGGTAACCCGTCACAGTACTGAAACATTAAAGTATTGTATTTTAAAAAATATATAATATAGGACCATAACAAATAGCACCACAAAGAATTTTATAAATTAATTTATAAATTATAAATCTTTATAATCTTTAGTTTTAAACTCTAAAGTTACCTAAAGTCAAGACGCAAAATACAGTCTTTGGAATTAGGGTAAAATTTGTCTACTGTAACGGATCGGTTGAGGACGGAAACCATTACTTCTGGAGAGTTTTGAGCAATCGCAAACAGTGCCTCCTGACCAAAATTATTCCTGAAACGTTGAAATCAAGTTGATAATTACGAAATACCATTTTTATTTTAATAATTGTTCCACTTGATAGAGACGTCTGCTCCATGGGCAAGTAGCAACTTGGCTACTTTTGTGTTTCCGTATTTAACTGCCAAGTGCAGTGGCGTATTCCCTTCTGAATCTTGACAATTTACGTCCAATGGGGCACCGCTACTTAAGAGGCACTTAACGCAGTCCTCGGCTTGGTTTAAGCATGTTTCGCAGCTACACTCTGAAAATAAGTAGTGCATTATGCATCAGTATACAAACAGTGAATAATAAACTCAGGTCTAATGTTTAATAGTTATTATATTTCCGGCAACTTACTTATTGCATTGACCCAGTGTAGGGGAGTTCTTCCAAATTCATCTGGAACGTTTACTTCAGCGCTATTTCTTTGAAGCACATTTTTTAGTTTTGATGAATCAGCGCATTGTGCCACAGTATGAAGGCATAGGGCACTGCAGCTATGACTCGTTGGCTCGAATACGGAAATAGGGCTGCCAACTCCAGCGTTATTTGCACCCTTCATTATTATCGAGGTTTTACTAATCACTGATTTTTCATAATAATCAAAACAACGCAAGACTACTAAACAGTGTCAAAACCAACAATAATGATTTTACAAAGCATGCATGCATGTAATTTACGGCTGGACAAGAAATACCAGTTTATGCCTATTGTATAAGATGTTTTTGAAACCACTGTTGCCAGTTATTTTAAAATGGAGTGAGATTCAAAGAAAGGGTTAATTGAAGTTGCAGGGAATTACAGCAACTTCAGAAGGAAGGGAATGAATGCCGAATGTCTACTAAATATTCAGGTTCTTCATCTTGCATGTCGTAGAACAGTTCTATGAAAGAATGACTCCATAGATCTCTGACTCAGAGATCCTATCGATTCAGCAAAACTCCATCAAGCGTAGCATGGCCTTTCCGTATAACTTATATATTTACGTATATATTTTAGTAGTCAGTACTGAGCACTTAGCACATGGGAATTGAGACAAGTTGACCTCCAGTACAACAAAAAATGCTGAGGTATTTGCTGGACATTTTTTTTGGTTGATTAACAGGTCTAATGAACTTAAAGGTAAGATAATTAATTAAAGAAACAATCAGTTGTTTTCAATTGCATCAATCATCAGTAGCAACAATTATGGGTGTTTTTTTCTCGAGAAACCAGTTAAAAACGGATTAGATACAGCCAATTCAGGGTATCAAAGTTTCGAGAGAAAAAAATATTCTACTGCAAATCTCATCTTTGTAAGATCAAGTCTCCGCGTGCCCCTAGAATCTTTCCTCCACTTTGAAAAATAAAAAAAACTTTTAGAAAAGGCGGGAACGCCAATAAAGCACGAATCTTTGTTTTGTGATTTTAGAAATCCACAATTCTTAAGCCAGCTATTTGACTGAAACTTAATTCACTTCTTAACAATAAAGTTAAGTTTAATTAGTTAATTAATTAATCTCTTGGGACAAATAACACTTCCTCCGCAGTTCACCTTTGACCTAAAAAAAGCTGCAAGGTAAAGCCACTGGTTTTGTTACTAATGTTTCGAATTCGTAATTTCGTAGAAAGACTAAAGTCCCGAATTTACATTTTTACAGAATACTGCGCTTGCCGATTGCGGAAGGATGAATTCCATTCATGAGAAATTTGTGGGGTCTGTCCAGTGCATGGAGTCGAGGTATAAGGTATTTGAAGTAATGGCAGAATGGATAGAACACCTCAAACCGTCTCCAAATGAAGAGCGACAAGAGCAGGAGCTCAACCCAGAAGAATTACAAGATGTATGACAATATTGGATTAACCTGACTCCTACTATTGAAAATCAATTGGTTAATTCTATGCGAATTATTTTCTAGGTTAAATCATTCTTGGAAATGGAGCGAGATACGTGGAGTCTTATCCTTGCCCTCTATTACTTTCGCTTAGAAAACGATGAAGCTAATAATCTTGACAATGCCCTTGATGACATGGAAGTTGATATCGCCAATGACGAAGTTTCAGCCGTAGGCCGAATTTTGGAGAAGGATCGTGCAGTGAAAGAGGTATGCAAAGCAGATACACGAAAACTTGATAGTGTACAACTTCCGGTATTTACATGAAATTCTTCTTCGTACTCAGTTGAACATTATACTGACATGGTTAGAGTCAAATGCTTCTAAACAAAGGCCACCTGATTTGATAGAGAAATTTATCAGTTGGGAGCAAACTCTTGAAAGCCTCAAGGTATGATAAAATATAAGAATGCAAGACATTTGTCTTGCATTTATATTTGGTTGGTTTTAAGTTGAATAATTAATTTATACAATTTGACTGACAGAGGGAAAGTAAACTAGATCTCAAAGGTTCTAAGCCGATGGTTTCTAGGATGGATCCAGACGCTAGTTTTCGCGAGGGGAGAGAGATTCATCCTGTCGATGCTGTGAGTTACTACAGCTTGAAAAGATTTAGATTTTAAACATGTTGGATTTTTCAAGATTTTTAAAATTATTGCTTATTATTTTATTCACAGGAAGATGACTCAAAAGCAATGAGAGCCGCATATTACTATGTTCGCTCTGGTCAATTTCAGAAGGCTATTGAGTTTCTTTTCGAATCCGGTCACGTTGCTACTGCTGCCATGTTGAACGGAGTTTCCTACAGTGAGAAGATTGCTCTAAATTTGGATTCAGAAACATCAAGAGTCCAAGTTACTGCGTATGGAGATGGAATGGATATAACTAAGGATGAAGATGACGAGGTTTTCCGCGACAAAGTAAATTCGGACCCGCAAGCCTTTGCTGTGATTGGAAATTCTGAACGAGATCTTTGGAAATGTACTGCATTCGAAGTGTGCCAAGTCAACGGTTTGTCAAAATATGCAAGGGCTTCACTCGGTGCTCTTTGCGGGCATCGAAAATCAGTACTAGATGTTTCCGGCACGTGGGAGGATAAGGTAGTTGAGCGTTGCTTTTTATCTTAGGATTATTTATACACAATTATAAGTAATTCTGCACTAGAATGTTTAATTGTTTTTAGTTATGGGCTTATTTGAGAACAATGTACGACATTCGCGTGGAAGCTGAGTTGAGACGTTTGAGTAATGCCGAGCTGGTTGCCCTCCCAGATGAGTACTGGGCACAAGAAATTACTCTATCGGAGTGTATGGATAAAGTTTTGTCCGATGACGCTAACTTTTCGAACAACCTGGAAACAATTTTTCAATTAGTTCAAAAACATATCATTGTTGACGATACGGATATATTACTGGAAAATGTTCGCAAAGGATTGACTCGACTTCTGTGAGTACTTTAAAAACATTATTGTTGTTTGCATTTCATACGCAAAAACTGTCTGTTACGTATAATTTGTTCTTTGTTGAACTGAGAAACTGTTTTTGCTTATTTTGTACTATTGAAAATGTATGTATTTATGCTTTAGTGCTCAAGACCACTACACTGCCGTTACCGGTCATCTCTTGCGGTTTTTGACGCACCTTCTGCTCGCATTCGGAGTTGTGGGTCTTTCTTACGAAGAAGAATTGATGAACATGTGCACTGAAGCGTATATTAGGGTAAATTTATTGATATAAAAGTATTTACTGTTATTAAGCCATATAAGTTCGTTCATTATTTATTGTGCAGGTACTCGTCAGAGAAGGAATGCTCGGTTGCATACCGTTTTATGTTGAGAAGCTCTCAACTGATCGACAGATTCCCGTGATAGTTGACCAAATCAACGCTGAAGTGGATAGCAAACGAGACACCATTGAGTTCTTTATGCAAGCAGCACATGTCAATAATCTTGACATTCTAAGTGCTGCTATTGCTATCGTAGCCAAGCTCCGTGATTCACAAGATGATTTCGATGTGGAAAATCTTTTCTGGATCACATCTTGCTATCAATTAGTCCCTGACCATAGGAGTGTAATGTTGGCTTTTCTGGAGAATTCTATGGCGATTATAAGAAAATTCCTCATTCTGAATGATTTACCCAAATGCAATCAGGTTATACGACAGGTGAGTTAAGTCAAAATGGTAGTACTTGGGTAAACTCACTGTTATATTAACATAACTTAAACACAGATAGATGACAACTGCATTGATGAGGTCATTTCACTGTCTGAGGAATATGACGAGACCTTAGTTAGAGAATGTTTCTGTTACAAAACGTACTTGGTAAGTAAAATAATTTAATTGTTTACGTTGAGACTGATCATTGATCAACTATGTACCTATTTTGTACTACCAGGAAGCCGAGGACTCTCTTCTGTTATGGCAACGGTCTTTACGTCAGAAACCAAGGCCAGAGTCTATGGACACAGACGCTTCGACCCGAGAACTGAGCGTTGCGGAACGCACTCTGCTGGAAAAGAAAAGTTCTGACCACAAAGTAGCCGAAGGGAAATGGCAAAAAGCCATGAGCCATCACTTGAAAAATTGTGTGGAGAAATTCTTTTCCGTCCTTACTTTTCCCAACGGATGGCTTCTAGACTGTGTTACTCCTACTAACGCTACAGAATTTAATAGCGTCAAGGCCGTCAGAAGATTAATAATTCCCAAGGTATCTGTTAGCTGTTTAAACTTTGGCGAGGCGAATGGCTTGAACAGAAAGACTTATAACACTCCCAATAGTGTATGATGGAAAAGAATCGTTTGCTAACTGAACGTTTTTTTTTTCATTACAGGTTGTATTTGTTCTAATTAAACTCGTCACAGAACAAAATTCTCTAGTAAACATGCGCAGGTTGTCCTACATCTTGTGTGAAGATTCAAGAGCCATATTGAGGGAGTTCACGACTAATGAGATCGGCTCCATTTTTAAGGCAATTGAAGAGTTTGTGCGCTGCAGCTCCACTACTCTGACAGTTTTTCCAAAATAAGTAATGCATCAACTGGTATTTTTGACGCCCCTTAAATTTCTTATTATTTAAGTTTAAAGTTCAAAAATTTTCATAAGATAATTTAACGTTTAAGGATAATATTTTGTGTACATCAAACTGGCAAGGGCTAGTATGATATTTTTCAAAGAAAATACCATCTTTGAGCTTTTGTTATTATTAATTTATATTGGGAACCTATCGAGTTATTTGAATCCAATAAATTTCTTTTCGTTGAATTGCTATGTTCAACCGGAAGATTTTAGTCTGTATCACGAAAACAGTTTTATCTGCAATTAAACAAAAGGTTAAATCTAACTAATCAGAGTCCTTCGCCTGCCTAATCCTATGATTGTATTGTATTGTATTTATCTCGTTCCTGCCAAATCATATTGGCATGATTAGTTTCAAATCAATCAAACGTTAATTATTTATTGCAGTAGAGTGGCAGGAATACTATCGCTTACTGTAACCAATGCAAGTACTCGTGCTCCTTGGTTTATTTATTTTAAATACGAGTTTGCTGAGCGTGAGCAGTGGCTCGATAGGTGATGGCCAACAAAATGGGAGCCAATGCATTAGCAGAAATGATTGTGGCCCTAGCATTAAGTGCCGAAATGGCTATTGCGCATGCGCAGCTAACGGACCTTTAATATTTGACAAGATCCAGAAGCGCTGTGTCATTGTTGCTGGCGGGGAATGTTCCATCGTGTATGCATGTGTCTCCAGTGCTAGTTGTGATGCAGTTAGTCAAAAATGTACATGCGACTCCAGTCAACACTCGCCGAGCTCTTCCGGAGAATGCCGATTAAATTATGGATCCTATTGTAGTACACCCGGTGTAGCTGTTTACTGCAACGCTGATCGATTTTTACGTTGTAACTTGGAGTGGAACACATGCACATGCGCAAATGATGACGAACAAATTTTCAATAACGCATCGGGTACGCGCAACGAACATCGAACTAAAATGCAAGTGGATTAATTACTTATTTCCAATTTGGAATAATATAAGTCGTACATTCGCTTTATCGTATTGCCCTTGTGAATCTGTAAAGTATGTTTTTAGATTTTGAATAAAAAAAATCATTTTTGAATTGTTTCAATTTGATTTTAGGATCATGCCTCTCCAGACCGAATGAACGCTGCGAAATTATTGAATACGGAATCTCGCCTCCTTGCGTTCCCAACGCGTCCTGTGTTGCTGATGCCGTTTCCGCAGAATTTGGAACTTGCGTTTGCGCACACGGTTTTGAGAGTACTGACGAATCGACATGTTTACCATTGTATGGAACACCATGCAATGCAGTTGACGGATGCGCACACGGTAGAGACATTGAGTGTTCAGAGGACCTTGTTTGTAGCTGCATAAGTGGCACACAGTTTAACGAGTCTACGCTTTCATGTCAGCCATTTCCACGGTGCCCACGGACTTCGAAGTGGGACATTGACTTGGCCATTTGTCGAATCAAGGTTACTCAAGTCTGCGATCTGGCAAACTTTGACCTTTGCGTAGAAAATGCTGTCTGTGAAAACGAAACTTGCCAATGTACTTCCTACCACACTCCTACTCCTGACGGTCACTGTAAATTCGTATTTGAAGATCCAATTCTGGACCAAATTCTGGATAGGAACCCAGAGCTGACTGACTTGGAAAACGCAGCACTTCTCAAGTGTGTCCACTGTCATTGCCTTCCTAAGCAAACCGTTTCAGACCAATGTTCAGACATATTGTCGAACATTTGCGCAGCGTACCAGTGGTCATTCCCTTGGACAAACGCAAAATGTCAGGATTTCGTTAGTTTTACATCAAATCAAACGATTAATTGGCCAGAAGTACAACCTACTATTTCTATTAGTTGCACGTCATCATTAACAATTTTTAATTCGTTAACTGTATTCCAAATGCTGTATTTCTGGACACGCTAAATTGCTTTCGCCTATATCTTTCGCAGTCTCGATTTCTGGTTGACCTTTATTTCAACTTATGTGATTTTATCGTTAATTAAAGTTGTAATTCAGGTTCTGAAATTTCGGGATATTCCAGATAGGCGTGTGAACCACGTCCAATTTACACGAATATTAATTAGATGCTTATGCATTACATGTAAAATGTAATGAATGATTGCATGGGAGATACAATGAATGGCGGCGATTTCTAAAGGTTTAAAGAAAGCCGACAAAAAGCACTTTAACTCCTCACTCATCAGCTGAGAGTCCACGTGTGAAGAGCTCACTTTTGTGTTACCTAACGAGGCAGAGGTACTTAATTAATTGGTTACCTTGTAGTAACGTCAATTGATTCATCATGGATACCACCAAATGCGGCCAATTAATTCAGTAAGTGAACCTTGCGAATGCGATCTAACTAGCATTCTTTATTATTATTGATTTATTTATGATTATTTAAGCTTGAGATTAGCATACGTTGTTGATACTTGATAGATAGTCTTGATAGTATTTTCCTTTACAAATTGATTGATATGTCGTATTCGTGCTTCGAGCCTCATACCGTGCGGTGCGTTAACGGTTGGCGCAGCGGTATGCCCAGCCTGACATGGGATGGGACATGGTTAAAAGGTAGACACTGCCTTCCTCCAGTCCAATGTGCCCGAAGTCAATCTTTTTGTTGTTTAGTTTAGCGTTTCAATTTAAAGTTATATTATATTGTTTGATTTGATTGACTTTGTATTCCTCTTCTACATACGAGCTCAGCTCAAGCTGGAAACATGTGTTGGAATAGAAATGGATACCTGAAGACTAAACTTGTTTCGAAATAATCCTAGTTTCAGTTAGTTCGATTCGATTGGGGAGTTATTAGGCGAGGAACGGAGCCTAAAGATCTAATCTCTTATTCAAATTTAACCTCAACCGGAAATGAATCTCATAGATAAAGTCTGAGATAATCAATCAATTGTATTTGACAACGGTTTCGCCCTGATCAACATGTGTTATGGAGAATAGATATGTTAAGATATCAATCTTTGATCTTACACATTAGATAAACACCAAAGGATTTAAATTTTACATGAATCCTATGAAAACCCAGCTGTTTTCTTTTGCTAACGGACGCCATTGTCTTCACTGTTTTAGGGAGGGCTTACTGTTTGGAATGGGTAACCCACTCCTAGACATTATGGTTCACGTAGACAAGGACTTCTTGGCAAAGTACGGTTTGGAGGCTAATAACGCCATTTTGGCGGATGCAGCTCACATACCAATGTACGAGGAACTTAAGCGGAATCACTCTGTTCAATTCGTCGCTGGTGGAGCGACTCAAAATGTTCTTCGAACAGTCCAGGTTAGACTTGTCTTGTCAGATGTTAAGGTCAAGGAGCCAGGGGTGATTTGCTGCTGAACTGAGGCTTGTAAAAGTTGTTTGTTCTTTGTTAATCGCAGTGGAATGTTAAAGTTCCCAATGTAACTACCTTCATGGGAGCCGTCGGAGATGATGAAAACGGGAAAACACTTAACAGTGCAGCTACCGCCGATGGTGTCAACGTCCAATATCAAGTCAGTCAAACACACCCAACTGGAACTTGTGCTGTCTTAATTACGGGAAATAATCGTTCACTCTGTGCCTACTTAGCAGCAGCTGAGAAATTTACAATTTCGCATTTGGAGACTAACTTCCAGTTTGTAGAAAAAGCCACATTTTATTATATTTCGGTAAGTCTGGCAGATGGCAATAGGCAGTTAGATCATGGGCAGATAGTCAAATTAACCTTTGCATTTAATATTTGCAGGGATTTTTTCTCACTGTAAGTCCAGACAGTGTTTTACGAGTTGCAGAGTACGCCGCCAAGGAAAACCGGCCATTCGCATTCAACCTCAGTGCGCCATTCATTATGCAGTTTTTTACTGATCGCGTTAATAGCGTTCTTCCTTATGTGGATCTCCTTTTTGGAAATGAGTCGGTAATTTCAGTCACGTATTAAGATTTGGATAGGGCAGGATTGCCTACTCAAGAAAGTTAAAAGTATATATTTATGTTCAATATTTAAATATCGAGTTATTGTATTTGCTTTAGGAAGCCAAGGCTTTTTCATCAGTGCAAGGCTGGGAAACTGAAGATGTTAGCGAGATTGCTTCTAAGATATTAGCTCTTCCTAAAAAGAGTTCGAAGCCTCGTATGGTGATTCTGACTCAAGGGTGTGACCCAGTCGTAATTGCCGAAGAAGGTGAGACAGAAACTAAAAGCTGTTTTTTTTTTCTTCTGAAGACTGAAACTACATATTGCTTTTCGTTACCTGTATTAGGTAAAGCGATTCAAACGTTTCCAGTCATAAAGCTGGCACCGGAAAAAATAATAGACACTAACGGCGCTGGTGATGCTTTTGTCGGAGGTAGTTATTTTACATTTATACCATAAATAGAAAATCATTTGTAATACCGAATTGAAATATTTCAGGATTTCTGGCACAGTACATCCAAGGGAAATCACTTGACGTATCTGTTAAGTGTGGACTATGGACTGCTTTTCACGTTATTCAGCAACAGGGTTGTACCTTTCCAAAAGATGTTCTCTTCCAGGAGGCTTGATTTAACTTGAAATGCAGCTTCTGGGGGGAAATAAAATAATTAGCAACGGATCGGATCACAATGGGCTATTCGTGTTCGGAGCCTATAAAGTTATTCCAATTTATTGGCCATTAATCGCTTTGAATAATTGTAAACAAGTTGACTTTAGAAAAGTCAATCTTATTCCGAAATTTCAATTAGCTTTGACTTGAGCCATGTGCGGCTTATGCGTTATACATTTAATTCTACCTATAACGCAAGTGCACTTCATCGTAGGGTCAACTCAAGCAGATTTTAATTAGTAATGTTTCGAGTGGTGATTTCTGTTTTCTGTATCCAGCATCTTCAGTTCAGCAAGCCGCTTATCCAATTGTGTCTTATAGAGCATGAGTTGTTGATATTTAGACTGAGCCATCCTTTGCTAGAGAATAAAGAAAAAAGATTGTCTAAATGAGTATTTGACGAAAGTATTGCGAATGAAAGAATTTGCTAACCGGCTTGTGAACGAGTCGATTCCACCTGCAGAAATAAGCCTTCCAGAATTTCAAGTGACGGATTGCAGGAGATGGTATGATAACCTTATGACGTGCCACCTCGTCACAGTAGAAGGGATTCGTATAGAATTCAGGATTAGAATTTATCAAGGACCAAAGGGAAACCGTTCTCTTTTTTAGATCATGGGCAACTCGCTCTCGTTCTGTATTGTAAAGAAACGTCCCAAAAAGGCATGAGTAGAGATGATCCAATATCGTTATTAGGAAGTATTCGGTGAACTCAAACGCATTGGGATACTGTTTGGTGACTTGATGAACACAGTCAATCCACTGAAGAAATATCGGGGATCGATCCGCATCTGCATATCTGTCGTCACCATGTCCCACTCTCTGTAACGTTTGTCGATATTTAAAAAAAAACAATAAATATATTATAACAAAGTAAATAATATAGTTCTATCTAGTCCATCCGTACCTGTTGAAATTTGTGACCGAAACTTAACCATTCTTTCTCGACTAAAACCTGGAAACCACGAAGGGTTCTGTAGTAACCATCCAGCAAGAGCATAGATAGAGATGTTAACTATAGAAAAAAAAATAACATAAATAAACTATTCGAAACTTAAATAATGTATTATTTAAAATAAAATACTTGTGAAGTTCGATCCCATCCATCGGAACAATGAACAAGAACGGATGTTTTACAGTTCTCTACCCTGTCAACAATCCGCGCAGCACCGGCAATAACACATTTCAGATGATCCAACCATCGCGTATTATCGATTGCTGAGAACCATCTGTTCTCATCAGTAGTAGGATAACATTCCTCTATGGAAGTATGCGTTTGTAGTAAACAGTAGGAAACAAAATAGTTCTAGTATTTCAGCCACAATACCTTTTACTTTTCGAAGGGATTCCCGCATAACATGAATGTTGTGAATATCCAAGAATATTAATTCGATGTTTTGGTATATATCTTCAGATTCGTATCCACCACCTTTTGCTTTGTTTGCCAATGCGTTTGCACTATGATAAAAGAAATGTACCTAAAGCAGCTGAACTGTGAAGCTGCTAGCAATCCAATCACTTACTTAGGACGGGCATCCATAACAATTAGCTTGTGACCTTGAACGTTAGCATCAAGAATCATTTGTAGGTAAATTTCATCGTTCTTATTTCGTTTCGAAGCCAAGCCGACGTTAGGTTGTGAACATCTAGTAATACTGGCTTGAGTGTACGGATGGATCCAGGATAGAACAGGCAGACGGTTTCTAGAGCGAAAACTTGCCACATCGTGTAGGAAATCATCGTCAACGACAGCGGGAACGGCCCAAACCGCAGGATATGAATCACACACGTCATATTTCTCATTTATCTTTGTAATTTTCCAGGACTCATTAGGAACGCCCTAAAAATAAAGTTTCTTTTCAATTGACTCCAAGAAACAAGTGATGTGCGGTCCGCGTGCTTACAATTCGTTTTAACTCTGCAACAGGATCGTAAACC
>VYYI01002652.1:0-14240 GCA_021029175.1 Bilobella aurantiaca | reverse complement strand
TAGTTTTGCTTGAAACAAAAAGTTATGATGTTTTCGATGACCCCTTTGACCCTAAAATGATCCAATGACCTCAAAATGACCTTTCAAGGTGAAACTCTAGTTTTGCATGAAACGAAAAGTTATGATGGTCCTGATGACCTAAAACGTTTTGTATATTTGGAAATGGCCTATTGACTTCAGAAGATCAAACTTCTATTTTCTAGTATAATTTTTCTACAGTTTCCTACCACTACTGGTTGACCGTTTTACCACGTTTTATTAGTAGCGGAAGCGAAGCTAAAAGCTACTTATTTTTTCGCCATTTCTGTCCGTCTATCCGTCCGTCTGCACGTCCGTCTCTCCGTCTGTCCGTCCGTCTGGCTTTCTGTCCGTCTGTCGGTCCGTCTGTCCGTCTGTCCGTTCGTCTGTCCGAGTAGCAAGTGTATCTCAGGAACTACTCAACATATCTCGAATCTGTTTTCGGATACAAGTTCCTTGAGTTTCGGCGCAAGTTTTTTTTTGGACGGAAGTGACCCCCTTGGGGGTTAGAGGTCAAGGTCAACAGATATCATTCTATGACAACATAAAAAATGACCCTTACAAAAGTTGTTCCTCTTATAAAGGGGAGCAACACTTGTATAAGGCACTTACATTGTAATGTAATGTAGAGTCTTCCTTGTTTTTCAAGTTAAGACTCGATAAAAGCTTGAGATAATTATTAATAACACTTGGTGACTACGAGTATTGTATTAATCATCCGTGAGTATAAATTAATTGATAAGTTGAAGGTTTCACAGCCACGCTTCTCTGTACCTTGGTACATATGACGCACGCAGTTTGAGATGTTTCTGTGTAATTGTCCGTGTAATAAAATTCATAAAACTTGTCATTCATTATTTTAGGCTTGGACAGGTTTGATGCAAAAGTTGAATTTCCAATTTGAGTCAACAATAAGGTGTAGGTGCGTTGTTAGACCACAAAATATCTTGTTTAAGCCAATATGAGAAAAAAAAACTTTTTTTTTACCACACATCAATCAAACCTCTTCTATTGCATGCTCAGCCGACACCTCAGAGCCGAACCCTCATACTAAACCGTTCCTACATGCCTCAAAAAATTTCATAATTAATTAATTGATGCTAAAAATGACCAAACGTAAACGTAACCTAAACCTAACTCATTTCCACCCTGAGCCGACCCCACATCCTACACCGCTCCTACAAGACTATGAAATTTAAATTGACTTTAATTAATTGTTGCTTAAAATATCCAAACCTAACCTAACACTACCATATGACATTTAATTAAACTCCCAGTGCTGGATCATAAGGGCTATGACCTATCTAACACACTAACCAGGATATATGGTCTCAAGTGTTTGAGTTTTTTTCGAAGTCAAACCTGGGCCATTATGATACATTATTCAACCGATACAAATTCACGTGTAAAATCTCATAAGGTTTTTAAGTTTTTAATTTTCAAAAAAAAAAGTTCGAAATTTTGAGTAGTGGGAATTCTCACTATTTTCAAAAATTATCTTTATTTTAATATATAATAATGACCCAGGTTTGATTTCAAAAAAACGCAAACACTTGAGACCATATCCTGGTAAGTTACGTCTATACCAATCAGTAAACAATCGTTGACCTCTATGACCAGTGATCTTTACTTCCGGTGAGCACTACTCTCAATGTTAACTCCTGAATGTAAACATCCCCGTGATGACTATATGGGTATTAGTAATTCTTAACTCATTTACATTTTACGACTATAATAATTAGTAGACAATCGACGAGTCATATAATTAGTGGCCTCTACATCCGGTGACCAATGATATCTCAATTATTTTATTAATTATCATTTCATTACCGTGATTTACTTCCCAATTGAAAAATAAAGGCGTGAGATAGTATGTTAGCTTTTATTTGTAACCACCCTTTTATTATTTGTTTAATTCACGTTTTAGTACAACATACTTTTCCTTATAATAAAGGAAAAAGGAAATATGATGCCTGGGTAAATAACAGCGTATTTTAACTCTTAAATAGATAACACAGCCACTATTGTTGTCATGAGTAAAACCATGTTATTAATTCATAGTACTGTAGTGGCAATGACTTCATTGTGGTTGCACGCTTTAAGGTTTTATGTTGCCGTAGAATAATATACTTGACCTTTGCCACTAAAGTGGCAAGTGGGAATAAAATAAAAACAAAGTTAAGCTGTTCCGGATGTCAAAGAAGTCATCTGTAAAGAAATTTGATATTATGTTGACTGACTCTTGAGATAATCGTGTAGGTCAGACGGACAGACAAAGCTAAAACATATATCAACTTTTGTTTCGCTTCCGTTACATAACAAAGGAATTAAAGCACAAAGGCCGAGGACACCTACCTGAGATGAGCTACAGCCCGAGCCTTCGCTTAATAAACACCTTTTTGTGTTTCAGAATTATCTCGAGACTATTGTGAAAACTCTCCGGTAATTTCCATATCCATGTTTTTGCATTCCTAATCACGTAGAAAGGGGCACACGAAGTCAGAATCAAGGTTATTCTTTAAGGAAAACACCAATAGTGTAAAGACTTTTTGTACAAGGTCGGGAGATTAGAACCCTGGCTCAGAACTCAGGCTGGCAAGTATAGACGGAGACTCTAATTAACTAGATAACACTACCAACTTGAAAAAAATAATTGATATATTTTGATATTTTAGAAAATGTAAACTTGCTTTTATTTATGCTTTGAAATCTCCAACTGACTATTTTTTCATTTCATTTTAGTTTGGCTTTCAATTTTCAATGTGTCGATTGAATTATCACAACAAAAATGTAGCTTTAAACTTTTAACCCAAAGTATACGCAATAATTAAATTTGGAGATAGACTAGTGCAAAATATCCTGTTAAGGTGATCCATTGATTATTTTTGTAAAGATTAATATTTTAGGAAGAAACTAAATGTAAAGCCATAGTACGTCATTCATGCTATTGATAAAAATGTAATGACGTATATAAAGAAAGTTATAGCTTTCTGTAATGGTCCTTAGCAGGAATAAAATAGCAATAAATTTAAGACTAATTGTTTTCACGGCGCGCTTAATTATTCCGGTTTCTTGTAAAACTTTGCACGAATATAGTTCACCTTTTTTTGTGATATGCTATGCCTTCCCTTTACGCACTCTTCAAATTTCCCAAACTCGTTTGACAAAAGGGCTTTCATTAACATATTCGGCATATGAAGCTTATTTTTAAATGACCTTCTTGATCTTCTCTGTTGCTCCGCGTTTCCATTTCCTTTAAAAAACGGTTTATAGGCCACATTTCAGAAAAGGGTTTCATGGCTCTCTGAACCTAATAGTGCAACCAGATATAATATTGTTTGTGTAAGTTCATACAAAGTAACTTTGCTAACATTTTAACAAATTACTGGAGAAATTTCTAAAGCAACATCAAAAAACAATGGAGAAACCTCTACTTTTAGCCATTATGGGGATTTTGACTCCCGTAATTGTGTATTTTCTCAGCGGAGTTAACTACTATTGGGACTATGCAGAAAGCTTTTGGGAACAAGATCCATCAACGGAAATTTACGACTTTATTGTGGGTAAGTTCAATGAATTTAAAAAAACTTCTAATTATTAGCAGTGAATCCTGAACAATTCCACTAAATAAGCAAATATTGGAGGTCTTGTATGAAAACTATATTTGCAACAGATTTCTCCCTACAGGCTTTCAAAATTTAGACCTCAAAAGCTTTCAAATAGGATCAACGAAAAACTGATCTTTTTGAGAGGTTAAAAGTAATTACCGTAATTTAGTGTTTAGTTAGTTAAGCCATCAAAAATATGTGTGGAAAAGTTATTCAGCCACATTTCTTGATGACTTCATTGAGCCTAATTTCAAATACTATGCCTAAAGTATTATCAATTGTGTGGTAGCCTTCTTTGGAATCATACATTCCCGTGGTATACACTTTTTTGTGCCTAAGCAATAATTAAATAAATTTGAAATGAAATGCACTTCAGTAAAATTCTAGAAAACTATTATATTATCGACTTAAGATCAGTTTATTTGCACTACATGATCCATAATCATGTTACAAATCCAATAGTTTAAGATACTAGTTAAATTTTTTTTATTAACTTGTATCTTAAAGAATATTAAAATTTACAGCACAAGCTTTCAATTCTCTCTTCATTTCTCGTTAGACTAGTGTTGACCTTTAAGCTCCATTCACATAGGGCGACAAACTGCAACTGCAGACTGCAAAACCGTTTTGTAGTCGGTAGTCACCAACGTCAATCTACACTACAACTACGAAATGACGCCGCGTCATTTTGCCGGGGCAGCATGAAAAGTGTTGTTGGTTCGAGTGAACTTCATTTTTCTTGCTATTGCGGCAGAGAACGCAAACTTGCTTCTGCCAGTGTGACTTGCACAGCAACAACTGCAAAAATAAAACTTGTAGCTGACTGCAATTGCCGTTCATTGCATAGCTATATCTTGGTAGCTGAAAAACAACTAAAAACATTCTACTGCAAAACGGTTTTGCCGTCTGTAGTTGCAGTTTGCAGTCCTAAGTGAATGGGGCTTTAGACTGTAAGCCTTTTGTCATTTCAGAAAATTTCATTGTCAAATAAGAATTTGAAATAACAGACAATTTGTCCACTGTTTACATTTTAGTGTTCTGCTAGTTATATTTTTTGTGTTCACTCTTGTATTTATTATTATCATTCCTACAGTTTTCCTATTATTCAACTATTATTTTTCCTACGTCCAATCTAGATTATTATTTCAATATTTTCAAAGTTTTTGTAACTATTAAATCCACTACAATGGCTGCAACTGTAATTCATTTGCTTTCAAAAATTTTTTTATTGTTTTTAAATCACTTACGGTAAATGTTCCAATATAAGCCGGGTTCTAATATAAGCCGGGGGTCAAAATCTCAAATTTGATTATAAGCCTGGGTCCAATAGAAGCCGGGTTTTTGTTTCCGTTTAAAAGTAAGAGACCAGCAATTTTACATTTTTTGCAAAATCTGAAGTTGAAAATCATACATATTTGAACAAATAAGTAGAATGAACACTCTAGAATCACGTTATCTAATAAAAAAATTTGTCAAGAGTATGTTTAGTAAATCGTTCAAATTAAAATATAGGCCGGGTCTCCAATATAATATAAGCCGGGTCTCTAATATAAGCCGGGGGTCGGGAACCCGAGTTTAATTATAAGCCCGGGCTTATATTAGAACATTTGCGGTATTTGTAGACTTAAAGTCATGGCAATGTCGCTCAAATTGAGATCCGTAATTATTTATTATGTATTTAAAGCTGAATACTTTGCAAAGAAACTGAAGTCGTTTTAGAGACTTAGAGTTCTTACGGCAACCTTTCTTGAAGAAGCCGGTTGAAAGTTTTGTAGAGCTTTTTAAGTTGAGAATTGTTTTCAAATATTACACTGATACAGTTAATGCAGTTTAATTTAGCGCTCTGTACGGCTAAGTAAGTGAACAGCTTATAATAGATTTATTTTAAATAAAAATATTGTGATAATAGTTGGTGCTGGCAGTAGCGGAGCTGTAGTGGCCTACAGACTATCAGCTCAAAATTACAAAGTTCTCTTAATCGAAGCTGGTGGTGAACCAAATCCTTTGAGTAAGGTCCCTGCATTGGCTCTTGACCTTCTCGGATACAGCTATCACGACTGGATGTACAAGTCAACAAGACAGGAGAATGCTGCCTTGAGTCATGAAAACCAGGTAATTAGTTAAATATTAAAATCATGTGAGAACAATTGAAATTCGAACCCACAGTCAGCCCTCTTGCAAATTCTAGCAAATAAACAAATGTTTAGTTCTTTCCTTTTATAAAGAAATGTATCGCACAAAACCAACTCAATTAGGCAGTATACAATTTAAATCTATTTTATACTCAAAAATTTTCAGAAAGCATTTTTCAAACTTTTTTTTTCAGGATTGGAGATCTTAACTTATTTTTGAATTTAAACAAATTTGGGGCTTCAGATATAGCCTAATTTATTTTATTGGGTGCCAAGACGTTTCACCAATACAAAACTCTCTCATTGAACCTGAGAAAATGTCAATACATGCGTATTGAAATTATTTGCACTGTATGGTATAAAAACAAATTATGCATCGATAATTTGATTTTTTAGAAAGTATTAACACATAATTTTTGCATTACTATTGAGTTTATGTATTACCTTGTGAACTGATTTCACCGCGCACATATATATGTTAGAAGCTTAACGGTGTTGACAAATTTCTGTTTTTGAATATAGATTTTCGCCGAACATAGTGGTAAAGTACTCGGAGGGAGTAGCACCGTAAATTACATGATGTACCTCAGAGGCCACCCTTTGGACTATGACAACTGGGCCAATGCAACTGGCGACGAATCATGGAGCTACTCTAAACTTTTACCGTTTTTCAAGAAATCAATCTATGAGTACCAAGGAAGTTTTCTACTAAACAGTTTAGAACATCTACATTTACGGTAAAAAGAAACTATGCTCTGCTAACTACACTTTTCTTAATATGTCTAGAGAAACATTATGGGGGTTCCCCTTACGGATTCTTGACCATTAGCAAAATACCCTGGAGTAAAATGATGAACGAACTAAACGAAGCTGGTGAGGAGTTAGGCTACAGCGGAGACATTGACGCCAACGGCCCACAAGTGGAAGGTGCTTTATTTTAGCATAATTTTATAGCAATATCACTAAAAAAAACACTGAACTTAGCACGGTTGGAGCTTAATAATTTGTATTAGGATAAAGGCTAACTTAAATGCTTGATGTCTAAACATATCCAAATGGTTTTAAAAAGAGACATCATTTTGTGGAAGGCAACCTGAATGTTACTACCTAGTAAAATGTATTTATTGAATTATTGCTATAACACTACAAATTTATAATTGCAGGCGTGGGACGATTAGAAGCAACTCAAAGGAATGGAGAAAGGGTTTCCGCTTATGCTGCTATTCAAATGCACCGGAAGTCACTTCCAAATCTCCAAATATCAAAATATTCACAGGCAACTAAGGTAAATTTTTTCATGAAATGCATTAGATGTTTAGTTATAATTATTGAAGCAATTTAGTGAAGCAAAAGCTACTTTATGTTTTCGTTATTTTTGTGCTTGATCATGATGACCTTTCAAGGTCATACGCTACTTTCATATGAAACAAAAAGTTATAATTGTTCCAATGACCACAAAACACCTCTTCAAACAGTCGAGTTGGTTCCAGATACGTTTTTACATTCAAAATTCTTATTTTTTTTAAATAATTTTAAAATATCTACAACAATATATACAATACAGTACAATACAGTAAATATATACAACATGTAAAAGATACCGATACCAATTGGTTGTATTACATTATAAGCTAATGAAAATATAACTGCTTATAATGCGTGTTTCACTTTTTTTTAAATAGTTTTAACCTGCGAACGTGTTGCCCTACTAAAGCAATACATATATTTTTTATTTTCGATTTTAATTGATTTATATTTTATATTTTCATGGATCTTGCCTTACCATTTGTATTAAACAAAATAAGAATGTGTTTCTAGTCTGTTCTTATTGAAGTGTGATTTGATATTGCTTGTTTTTACATTTCAATGAAGTCTAAGTTCAGAATGATAGCTTTCTCCTTCAAATAATAGGACAAATAAGAGTGTATTAAATATGATGGCTTTATTAATAGACAAAGTTACACAGTTTTCTCGGGGTATGAATGCGTATTTTTAGTGCGACATGCTATTACTTAAAATTCGTTCTACGTATCAGTTTGTAATATCTTATCTAACGCTTTAAGGTAGTATTTGATAAACAAAAGACGGCAGTTGGTGTGGAGTTTTACCGATATGGAAAAAAGTATTTTGCTCGAGCTTCCAAAGAAGTAATTGTAAGTGCAGGGGCTTTCAATACGCCGAAGTTGCTTATGCTCTCTGGAATCGGTTCTAAAACTCATCTAAATTCAGTCGGGGTAACATTTAAAACAGCATTTTCTATGTATGGAATCCTTCTACAGGAATAACATAGTTTACCATCATTGTGAATTATTGGTTTAACTGGCTTCTAAAAATTTCAGATCAAGACACTAGTAGATCTACCTGTAGGAAAAAACTTGCAGGATCATTTTGGCGTTTTTCTTATGCCCTTTACAGCAACACAAGGATCTTCATTTCTGCTTGACCGGGATATGAATTTTAAAGCCATTTTGGATTATTCCTTAAAAAGAAGTGGTAAGAGCAAAGTATTCTTGATATTTTAAAAAGCGTTTTATATGTGAAACAATGTAATTCAAAAAATTTCAAATCTCCAATCACCATATGCGAGCGATGTTCCAAAACAACTATGAATTTCTAACTAATCAAACAAGATTTTTTTTAAATGATCTGTCACATTTTTATAGAATTACATGCATATCAGTCAAGTTCGAACTAGACGCAAACTGCACAAACAATTTCAAAAAACGTACTACCAAAGACATTGAGAGTTTAATGGTATAATTACAGGAGTCCTAACCGCTCCGTCGGCCATGACAGGACAATTTTTCTGCTCGTCACCCAATAAGAGTTGGGCAAATATTCAAAGCTTTTTTGTGCCAATTGGTGCTTCGAAATCACTTGCAGAGTCATTTACAAAGAACCTTAACTTCAAGGAAGGAGTATTTCATGAGCTTTTAGAAGCTGCCTATGGAAAGGACGGATTCGCATTCATGCCTTTTGTTACTAGACCAAAGAGCAGGGGTGAAGTGAGACTCCTAAATCACGATCCATTCTCTGACCCCGTCATCGGTAACTTAAATAAATATTCAACTTTAGCTTTAAATCAACTTAAATTTGGGCTTTTTAGATCCAAATCCATTTTCTCATCCCGATGACATCAGCTCTTTGATTCATGGTATGTATTCAGTCGGTTCCGTAATAATAAAAACGTACTACAAATACAAGGGGTTTTGAAGTTGTAATAAATAACTTTTAGTGGTTAAAACTTTACATATTCCAAACAAGAAATCTGTTTGTTACATTGGAGTCCAATCCTATAAATTGTGCCTGAAACAATTAATTCACTTTAGGAATACGGGAGAGCTTGAAGTTAGCTTCAACAAAAAGTTTCCAGAGGCTGGAAGCCAAGTATTTGGCTCCACACTTCTCAGAGTGCAAAGAACATGAGTACCAGAGTGACAAGTATTGGGAGTGCTACATTAGGCATACTGCTTTGACAATCTGGTAAATACAAGGAATACATTTATAACTTTAATGTTGGGTTAAATTCTTGATTTTTTTCGATTCATTTGAATTTATTTGATCGATCTTTGAACTGTAATTTGCGCAAATTAAAAAATATCACGATTGCAACAATCGTGAAGAACTAAAAATAGATGGTAAATATAAATTTACTAGTAAAAACCCAGAAAAACAAATTTTGCATGCCCGCGTATGAAAAACTGTTTTGAAGTGAATTAGAGTTTTGAAATGCCATTGTATTTTAGGAATGTAATAGTAGTGTTAGAATGCAATTGTAGTTTTAAAGTGCAATGGCAATTCCGAAACATAAACGGATGGATGCAATGACATAAATAAGACAATTACTGTGGAGAATTTCTCGTTTTGTTTTGGAATATATTATTATAGGTATTCTCCCTAGTAATTGCCGTATTTCTATGTCCGTATATTTCATGCGATTCCTTCCATTCGTACTTCCATCTCTAGCAATTCCAATTCAAAAAAAAAATTGTACTCCAAAACTACAGTTGCATTACAAAACTCCATTGCACTTTAAAACAAAAACAAGCTCCCATACATGGGCATTAAAATAATTAGTAAGATCCGTAATTTAAAATGTCCGACCCTTCTCCCTCGTTTCGAAAATGAGAGAGAAGGGCCAGAAATAAACCAAAAAACCTAAGTGTTGTTGTTTATTTCGCTTTATTATAAGGAATACACTATTTTTAAATATTTTAAAGTTCAATAGTTATATATTTTAGTAAACTTTTTGTAGAATTGTAGACGTTTATTTATACAAACCAAAACCTTGATTCAATTTGTACTAATTCATTATAATTATTCTTGTTTCAGTAGTAATCTAAGGTAAAAAAAAACTTAATAATTTTCACTGCTATTTCTCTGCAGGCATGCGGTTGGCACCTGTAAAATGTCTCACAAAGATGATCCTACTGCCGTTGTAGATCCGAAATTGAGGTAACCTATTCATTTTTTACTAATGTTACGTTTTTCTAAATTGTATTCAATATTAGTAATTGTAAAATATTCCATAACTATTACATAAACAAAGCTTAACTTGCGATTATACAGGGTACTTGGGGTGAGGAACCTTCGTGCAATCGATGCTTCCATTATACCATTCATTGTAAATGCAAATACTAATGCGGCTTCCATGATGATTGGTGAGAAAGGAGCAGATTTAATTCTCGACCATTGGGCTTCACAATTGCAAGTTTCTGTTCCGCTTCAAGGTTTGCTTCCAGGGGAAAATAAATGTTACTATTAGGTACAGCATATAAAAATGTTAACACGGTAGCTCGAGGTAAATAGACTTAATATAATAGTACAATTCATTCCAAAAGTTACTAAAAACTATACAAAGCTTGGAATTAGAATACAATTTAGGCTTTAAAGTTGTGCCTTCGGTATCATCTTATAATAATCAGTACAGAATAATATTGGACAATTTGTTTTAAGTCTTCTAAATTTCTCTCTCTAGGGATTTAGACATCTATTAAGAGTTCGATTCCAGTTGTCAATAAAAGAGTCATGTTATGGCTCAAGTAGTTATGAATAAAGCTGGAGTGTTAATCGTAGCACTTACTTAGTGCAAGAAGCGGACGATATAGGAACTGCTATTGAAAAGAAAATGAATTTTGAAAATGCTTTAGATGACAAGCTAGGTAACCCGTTTTTAAGTTATACATACTTTTGAAAATTAAGAAATGATAAGTCGTAGTTAACTTTCAAGCTCTGGAAAAAAAACAAGTGTTTTGTACTTTTGCTGGAAAGGACTTATTAAAATACATGTACTACCCTCCTGCGTGCCTAGTCAACGAGATACGGGCATACACAAGGTCAGAGGCAAGGGGTTTCCTAATTTTCTAAGGGGCTTCAGCTTTTGTTTTATTTTTATTTTTTAATGTTCACCAGGCTTAAGACGGGCTTGTTTGGATTTTAATACATAATAAGGACTTAGAAGTCTACAACAATGTAATTTTCTTGACAAATGAAGCAGGCATTTTAAGCATAATATGATAGCATATATAAATAATTCAATTTAGGCATCACTTATAAATAAAACAGAATAAATTATACAAGGGTTTTGGTATATTTTACTACAAATTTAGAAAATTAAATTTAAAAAATTAGGGAGTTTCATAAAAATTGACATTGTAATGACTTAAAACGGTTCAAGCGTCCTTATCTAGTATAACATAAAGTAGAAACCGTATTTATTGATTGAAGCATAAAGCAAAAAAAATCTCAAAATATATTTACACGCAACTACCTAACTATAACTAACTAATTGTATAACTACGCAAATTGTTGATGTAAATTTGGTTTAGAAACAATCTGTACTTTAAAGGGTCAAGGCTTTCTTTAATAGTTCAATAACTCTGTCTTGTTGAGCACAATCCAGTCCAATCCATAGTGGCAAACGAACCAATTTTTCTGCAACCATACACGTAACAGGCAGGAATCCAGTGAATTTTCCATACAATTTGCCTCCCACAGAGTTATGAAGAGGTCTATAATGCTCGGAAATTGCAATACCCTCAGATTTTGCCATTTGGAGTAGTATATGCTTTCCAGTTGGATTATTTATTAGGAGATAGTAGAGATGCGCGTTGTGCTCACATTCCGCTGGTACTGTCGGTCGTTGTAGAAGGCCTTGCCGCTCGAGCTCATCAAGCCGTTCGTGATAATAGTTCCAAACGGCTAGCCGCTTGTTTGTAATGAATTCAGCTTGCTCGAGCTGCGCGACCAAGAAAGCGGCTCCAAGCTCGCTAGGTTGAAATGCTGAGCCCCGTTGTACCCAACCATAGTTTCGAGCCTGACCGAGCAAGAATTGGGCCCTATCTGTTCCCCTGTCAGCCATAACTTCGGCCGAGTCGATATACTTCATGTCGTTAACGAGCAAACACCCACCTTCACCGCAGACCAAGTTTTTCGTTTCGTGAAAGCTGTACGTGCCCATTATACCAAGGGTTCCAAGGGGCCGTCCCTTATATTTTGCCATAACTCCATGGGCCGCATCTTCAACTACTTTAATGCCATGTCTTTCCGCTATGGCCAAGATTGTGTCCATTTCACAAGAGACGCCTGCGTAGTGAACTACGACTATTAATTTAGTGTTTGGTGTTATGGCCTCTTCTATTAAGTTCTCATCTATATTGAGTGTATCCAGTCGAATGTCAACAAACACCGGAATGGCTCCTCTGAGAACATATGCATTTGCAGTAGAGACAAATGTGAAAGAGGGCATAATAACTTCATCGCCAGGCTGAAGGTCAAGTAGCAGTCCAGATAACTCAAGGGCCCCTGTACAAGAGTGCGTAAGTATTGCTCTAGGACTTCCCGTCATCACCTCCAACATCACTTCACTTTTTCTTAAAAAAGGTCCTCCTCCCTTAAGGGTTCCAGCTTGAACGGCACTTGAAATGTATTTTAGCTCATTTCCAGCTATGTACGGTTTGTTGAATGGAATAGGCTCCATATGGTCTATCAAAAAAAAATATTGTTAAGCAACATTTTGCCTTAACGTGATTCAAAGTAAAACTGTATTACCTGGTGTGTTTCTAATTGTGACAGAAGCAATATTATAAGTTTTATTATAGATCACCGTTGCACTTGATGACAACGACTTGTAAAGGAAGTTTTACGTGAAGTCCAAAAGCATGTTGCGGTCAAGCTATCTGAGCTTACAATTAATTTGGAGTTTAATATTGATTATTTTGTAAGCGGTCTAGCGGCTATTACTAATTAGAAAAGTATAACCACAAATTTGACATTTTTTTTTAATCCGGATCTACTGCGTTTTATATTAACTTTTTCACTTCATGACCGCATTTGAAAATAAAAGGCATGTTTAAAAGGCAATAACGATCTTAAATGATGTTATATTGGTCGCAACAAATAAATTGAATTGTAGGTTATGCAATTATCATGTTTAAATTATAAGGTGTTTGGATAACTTTTCCACTGCTAGTAATAATTTAACATGAAATTAGTATTAAGCCTCTTTTAAAAATTGGAAATTGCATTTAGGTTTTCGTTGCTATTTGCATTTTACATTCAATTTATCATCCTGAGTGTTTGTAGCACTAATAATTTGATCAATGTATGATTTAGTTAAATGACCGTATTTTTAATTTGATTTAGAATCCTTAATTTTATTAATTCATTAGCATTCTTTTCATAGAATCATTTTTAGAGTTAATTAAATGTCATATTTTCAGCATATTTTGGAATTTTTAATTGAATTTTTGCTGTTCATTTTTTTTATTATAGAACAAGGATTATCAGCAAATGAAGGACACCCATATTCATCACTCATCTCACCAACTGTCCTATATATGCCTCGCGTCCCACTAGCACCAACAGTCGATTAATCAACAATTTGTTCAAATTCAAAATAATGTTGGGAAATTAGCAGTGTTATGCTGAAACGGTTAGAATTGCATTGGTTTAGCCGATTTCGGTTCCAATTTATGTGTTCATTTCCCCTTCATGTTTCTAAATATTTTCCACTGCTGCTATGGTATTTAAATTTGACTGTACAGGTGCTACTGGGAAGTGCGGTATATATATGAACTAGTTTAATTAACTTATGTTAATTTAAATAAAAATAAGAATTTGCCTCTTTTAGTGGATGGAGGGAATGAGAGTGAGCAGGAGAATGATTTTCCCTCTCTCCACCTCCACTTGCGCCTGCCTCTTTTCTGAAGCATGCGCACTAAGACGCTATTGCTTTCCTATTCCACAGAGTATGCATTGCTTTTTTGTGATGTGTCTGCGTGCGTTCGAAAAAGCTAATGTTTAAATTTTTCTAGAGAGAGTCCACCTATAGCCATGGGAGATTGATATTGTCACGGTCACGACGTCGATGACCTCAAGGACGCCGTGCCCATGACACCGATAGATTAATTAGTCTGTAGTCACATTTTATGACAGACGTGTGTCTGCGATAGTTAGTCGTTATCATTTGTCCCTAGATTAG
>VYYI01002651.1:0-14241 GCA_021029175.1 Bilobella aurantiaca | reverse complement strand
TGAAGAGGGAGAGTGTACTGCGAAGATTAGAAAGCATACTTTCACTTACCTGTCTCCCTCTAGACAACTGATGAAGGCATTTGAATAATTGATTTTATAACTCCAGTTTAGAATTTACGAATGCAAATTACCGTAAAGTTACAAATAGGGACTCCTCTTCATTTTTTTATCGGACGCTGAGCAGACTCGAAATATCGCAACCCTTGGTTCGTCATAAACATATTGTAATCTATTGCTTGAAAGCATTTAAGGTCCCTGAATTGTCGTCGAATGTTTACGGTACTAATTGACGGCATCTAAGTCTCAGGCTTGTCGGAAATTTACGGTTACTGAGTTGATAAGATCTATAACCAAGGAGTTTTAGTCGAAAGTTTACGGTACTAGTTGAAAGCCAGTAAGCCTGCAGCAGAAATTAAAGGTACTTTTGGAAGTAATCTAGGATTAAAACGTACTGCCGAAAATTTACAGCATTAGTTGAAACTATATAGAACTTTCAGAAGAAAAATTACGGTAACTTAATTGAAAATTATCTAAGTGTAGGATTAAAAAGTATGGTCAAAAGCTTATAGGAACCAGCGGGGAAGCATCTAAAACTTCTAGTAGAAATTTTACTGTAACTTTATTAGTTAAAAAGTAGTTTGAGATATAATAATATATTCGGAAGTTTACGGTACTAGTTACAAGAATCTAAAACTTGTAAAAGTGGTAACATAGATTTGATGGAAGCATCGTAGACTAAATGTAATTTCGGAAGTTTACGGTACTCAGTTGAATGCTTTTAAAGCCAGAACGTTGTTTGCCGAAATTTTACGGTAGTTTACTAGCTGAAAGCATCTAGGAACTTATTAGTTGTTTTATTCCCATATTTTAAAACCCTTGGGATGGCCATTTTTTTTTGTTTAGCAGCATCTTTTTAAAGTGAAACCTACCAGGAGGTACAGAGCGTTTCGCAATTATTAATGCCAGGCTACTTTCACGGTTTAAGCGTAATAAAATGGCCTTAAAATGGTGAAAATTTAACTGTTAGCACCCTGTACAGCGTGTCAAAATGAAGCAGAATGTACACAAATGCAGAAGCATTTGGTGGAGATCATTGGTGGAGCATGTGGTGGAGCTATTGTGTTGCTAATTCTAGAACACTTTACATTTCCACTCTACTAAAGTAGTGATGCATATTTGAAAGGGAGCTTTCTCTCCGTTCATCCCTCAAAAGAGAAAGTTATGAAGGTTTCGAGGACATGTAAAACAGTCCCTCACTCATCATTTAGTCTAAAAACTAACGAATGCTGGAAGTGCTGGAGAAGTATGCTGGAAATGCTGGAGAAGTATATGCTGGAAATGCTTGAAAAGTAAGCGTGGCCGTACAGTTGGGACAACTTTGATTAAATTAATAATCCGGATGGCTTATCATTTGTGAGTCCGAGAGAAAGCAAATTAATTTTGTCTTTCGCAAATCCATAAGTATTACTTTCTCTACCTCAAATTTGACTAATTTGACCCATCCTCCTACCACTTTGTATTTGTTCAAATTTCATTTCAGATTTAGACAAGGCACATTTGCTTAATTTGAATAAACAATGGCCACGGGACCACTTTGTTTCGAATACTGGAAATATTGGCCCTTCACCTTCTCAAAGATTAATTCAGTTTGCAACTGTAGAGATAGAGGATCCGGTGTACAGAGCGTTTTTTTTTGTAAAAGTGAAAGTAACTTTCACCTTTTCTAGTTATACGAAATTTTTTTAAGATAAAGCGTATCATTAACTTGTAAATAATAGGCAAGCAAATGTGTAGGAGAAAGTTGCATTCTCCTACAAATTTAATTTTTCTACACATATGCTCTACTTTTCACTTTCGAAAATGATACATTTTTTTTTAATTTTAGGAAAATACATCAAGTTTTTGTTTGATTTACCTGAACTCTAACTTTTAAGATAAACAACTGGATTGAAAATAAAATTTTGAATGAGTAAAATTTACTCTCTTTTTTTGGTACTTTTTTTTTTTGAATTTTAAGTAACAGTAAAATTAGCTTTTAGGCAGATTTCAAAACTTTCTCCAAAAACTAATTCGGTTAAGCCGTGCTAGGCAAAACTTTTGAATACATTCAAAACACTTTTTAGAAACCTGGATTTGCACTCATTTTGCCACTTTCTCCCAAATTTCGAGTTCTTCCACGTGCATTGAATGCACAATGCATATATTTTTAAAAAAAAGTCATTTTTATATAAGAAAAAATGGAGGGTTCTTGTCGTGAGTGCGTTAATTAGTACGGGATATAGAGGGGTCTCACAAAAACTCGCAGACAATTTTTAGTGTAGATTTGGACATCCGATTTGTTAGCATTATTACGATTTCTTTGCTATTGAATTGGCAATGCAATTGAGATTAGCCAAAGAAGCCCGTCCTAGGACAGGAGCAATTAAAAAGAAAATTTAAATTCTCCTATTATTGAACGGGTTTGTTTGGCTTCCTTTTTTTGAAAATTTGAAGAAAAAAAACTCTATGATGATGATTCGCTGGGAACCACAGCCTGACCCAAGGTCACACAAATCTCATTTTTCAGATTAACATCTCCCGGATTTGCATTAAAAAAAAACGTTCTGAAAACGTATTTTCGGTGCCTGGAAGTAGAATGTGTGTGAAAGCAGAGGGAAGATTTAATTGGTCGGTCCGTCACGGGGAGCTCTAGGATTTGCTACGAGTTGACAAGGAGGGATGGACAGGTGGCCAGGCGACATGTCGCTGGAAGCGTAAAGCTCCAGCGATTTCGCCAAAGCGGTGGGCGACTCTTCCAGGGAGTTTGAGGCCTTATATAAACCAAAGCCGGCTACGGCTGAGGCCTCAAGTATCTCCACCGCCACCGCCGCTTTCACTCTACCCGCTTTCTTCAGGTCAACCAATCCAAAAACAGCAACTTCTCCAGCAACTCTCCTGGACAAATCCTGGACAAGATGAAGTCGAGCTACAACATGGGTCTACTCCTGGTAATTTCCGGCTACTTCCTGATTGCCACCCTGTCATCAGGCATTCTCGCATACCCCATGCAGTCCGGCGGTCCCAGCGAACTCCATTTTGAAAGACCGCAGGAACTCCCGGCCAAGGATCAAGAGCACCAAGCATCCATCGACGAGCTCAGGTACGATTTTCACGATTTTTTCACGACTTTTACTTTCTGTCTTACTTTTCCCCCGTTTTACAACCCCGCCTTCTTTTATTTACATTCAATCCACACACGTTTATTGTTACACATTCCGATGCCTATTTTCACCACTTTTACAACCCCCGGAGCAGTAAAGTTCACTTTCGCGCCTCGTAGCCCTAAATTACTCAAAATGACTTTCTCCCGTTGAAGGTAATTTTTGCTTTCACTTTTTTTGTAAGGCAAGATTTTCTTTTGTTCTATTTTAATTTCAACACCGGAAGTTGAATTTCCGTTGAATTATTGAAAAGAGTGGTGATTAGAAAGGGTGAAAGTTTTGTGCTTTTTCTTTTTTTTTTAATTGCAAGCTTGCTTTCTTTTTTCATTAGTTTTTTGAAAAAATGAAAGTCAAATTTCAAACTTTACAATTTAATATTTTTTTAATTTTCCAAGAACTAAAATTTAGAAATCTGTCAAAGGAGAATCAAAACTGTTTGCTTTCACTTTCTTATATGCTTGTTCGTTTTTTTTTCATCAAACCGGAAGTGAAAGTTTAAATGATTTTTCGCCTTAATTCCTCTTTGGAGGCGAATTCTTCCGAAATTTCGAAACTGCGGCTAAACAGTCGAAATCCTCCAGCTTTTTTTTTCAATTTTTTTTATTATTTGGAAATGCTAAAGCTAGATTCTGCTTGAATCATTTCAATGCCAAAGCGGAAGTGAAAGTCAGGGTGAAAGTTGGGAGAAAATTGTTAAATTAAAATAGCATAAATTATTGAAAATCTCTCATTTCCGGAGGGCGAGTTTTCAATGCAAATTGGAGGCTTTTCCCTCCACCGCCGCGGTGCACCGTTGAACCGCTTTTATTTGATTTGTTCCTGCACAGCAGGCTGTGAAAAGGACAGAAATTCGTTCCACGAACCACTGTAGCCCAATGAATGAATTATTTGACCCCAGGAGAAATCTGTGATGCCGTAGTTGTAAAACGTTTACATCTCCGAAAATGGAATGTTTAACAAGAACGAGGCCATAAAACTTTTTGCTTTTTTGTTATTGATTCGGCCGTAGCAAACGGGAAATAAAGATTGGGCCGTTAATAATCTGCAAAAAAGTAGGCATGCATAATCATGTGTATCATACATGATGCAACATTACAACATGATAATGTTGTTAATCATTATCAAACTGCGCGCATATCTTATCCACATATTGCTCTCCATCTCTACTAAAATGCAAAATAGGTCATTTTCATGATAATATAAAAAAATTTTTTACATGATCAGCTAAATTTGAGCTTTACAAGATTTGCATTTAAGCTTGAGTTCTGATCTATAAACTCTGAAAGCTGTTCTAAAAAATTTTTTTTTAAAATATGACCCGTGAAAGCTTTTTCTAAATTTTGGTTTTAAAAAATCTTTGCATAAAATTTGCCCTAATCCCGAGAGGGCTTATGCTGCATGAGAACTTGGCACATGATTCTGGTGGTGAAAGTTTAGAAGAAAAAAAACATCCCCTTACTTATTACCCCCTTGAAAGCAGCTTTTTCTCAAGTTTTCGGGTGACAGCGCTTAAGCGCTAACAGGATTTTGAACAAGTTAAAAAAAACTATAAAAAAAAATTTAACAAGATTTTTTTTTAGAATTGAACAAGATTGTTTAAAAAAAACAAAATAGCCAAACTAAAAGTTTCTAATTAGCGTAATGTACCCCAGGGAGTAATATCGGCTACGTTGCATTCCTCTATTTTGAAATTATATGTATTTTTGCTAATTACAAATCAAAAAAAAAATCATTAGAATTCTTGAGCAGCTTTATTTTCTCCTGAGATCTGAATGATGTTTGTTTTTAGAAATTTAAAAAAACTGGGTCAGGGTAAGTTTTACAAAAAAAAATTATTTTAAGAAATCAAAAGAGAAATTTCCTCGGAAGAGATTGCTTTCCTGGAAGGTTTGACGTGAAAGTGAAGGTTTCTTGTGGGCCCTCAAGGGACGGGAGTTGACTAATTACGATTCTGAGAAGGGCCCTTAATGAAGACAGGTCTGAGATGATGATGGGCCCTTGACTTTCTTCTTTTCAGGATGAGGCTCTACCTCCTGTCATGGCTCCAGAGCTTATCGCAAGATCCCAACCTCAACGAAAGGATAAAGTAAGTTTTCAATCTACCTACTTTCACCCACAAATTACCGTTCGGAAGTACTAATCACCTAAGAAGTTACCTTCCCACGCACTTTCATGGCCCTTAAGTCCCCCAAAGTAAGTAGTAAGACGTCAGTACCCTTAAGTCATTCAAAGACGTACTGATCCCTTGTCAATTAACCGAAGATTGATTACTTAAGAACCCGAAACTAATTGAATTATCAACTAGTAATCGCACTAAATACAGTTAGAAAAAAATTTATTTGTCCAGAAACAAATTTCGTTAAGAAATTAAGCGTGAAGTGAAATTTTGAAAACAATTTTCTCTTTTCACCTCACAATTAGGCGAAATTTCGAAATTTAGAATTTCGCATAATTTCGCCACATAATTATTTTCAAAATTTTCTACAATTAGAACCAAAGCATTTTTTTTTTCAAATTTGGAATTTTTTAATGACTCTGCTTGGAAAAACTGCTCTTAAAGAATCTGGTGCACGAAACTTAGATTATTTAGGCAGATGGCGGCTACAATGACTTTTTTCAATTAATTTTGCCAAAACCACTTAAGAAACCTTAAAATATAGGTTCAAATATACCGCTTATCACCAATTAAACTTACCATTAACACATTAGTTTATATAAAATAAAATGAAAGCTTTTTAACTGTTTCGAAATTTTTGTAGGAATTTTTAAAATTTCGGTGATTACAATGAAATTTGCATCAAATTGTAGTCAACATTTCCTTGAAACTCTTTTAATTTGGCTCCAAAATCCATAATTTGCAAATCTTCATGCAATTTCAACTTTTAGAATTTTTTGCCTTACGATTTTTCAAAAATTTCGATCCGTGGCGGCAACCAGAATTTTTTTTTTAAAGTTTTAAATTAACAAAAAAATACAAATACTTAAAACTTAAACTTAAAAATTCGTTAATTTTTTTTTAAATATTTCAATGGATTAAAATAATCTACGTACGCTACAAAAGGACATGGAGAGGTTAACCCTAATCTTACGTACTACTTTTCGTCAAATCGAATTTTGATAATTTCTGTCAGTGGCGGCTTAGTAGGAGATTTTTGTTTAGGATTCCTGAAAGTAATTTTGTGTTTTGAGGAAATTTTGGTAAGGGAAAGAAGCACTAGAAAATGACAATTTCAACATTGCTACTTCTATTTCGAAAGTTTTCCATTCTCGCTAATTAACCCATCAAAGTCTGAAGGGCCTACTCACTCGAAGGACGCTATAGTACTTAACCCTGAATTCATAATTTGTTTTTAAAACACAAAATTACTAAGTTTACAGAAGCATTTTCTGGAAAAGCGACTTTCTAAACGCCTCCGCTTCAACCTAATTTTAGTGCTTTTGAGTGAAAGTCTCCGAATGTCACTCACAAGTTGCCCAATATTTTCTTCATTTCTGGTTTTAAAACATTCGACTCATTTTATGCTGTCAAGTGCTGGGAAACTTGTGATGCGAAAACTTAATTTAATCGAAAACGGAACGTTTCTTTGTAATTAGTGCGTTCCAGCCTCCGCATGTCATAAAATGACATGACATCAAAATGCCATATTCAGAAATATAATACTAGAAGTTGACATTATAAAATTTGGAGTTTTATGATTTTTGAAACCCTTCAAACCAACCATTATTTGAATTTCTAAACTTAATTTGCATCAATTAAAGTGCTTAAATTCCCGGGCTCGTGTGAGCAAATTGCCTTATAATTAAAACTTCATAAACTTTTTTGAAATTTTGAGTTTTCAACACATTTGGCAATATCCATTTACCTTTCACTTTATTCTGTCACATTTTTTTCCCCAGAAAACAAAAACACGATTTTGAAAATAGGCTGCAAAGGAAAGTACATGTATATGAAGCCATAATGTAGTTGTTTAAAAAAACAATCTAAGATTGCAAAACAAAAATATGGATTTTTTTTTAATATTTTTTGATTTGGGAAATTTTGAGTTTTCTAAAAGAAAATTGAGAAACCTAAAGATTTCCATTTTGTGAGCGTAGTACGGAAGTAATAAGTTTGCTATGATGGATGATGCTATGATTTATGTTAATTTTAAGATGGATCATCTCGAAAAAGCTGGATTTTGATTTACCTGAAAAATACAGAGCCTTTCTAAAGCACTTATTTTTCAATTCCGCTCCCAATTAGATCCAAGATGATTGATTTATAGGTGGAATAGTCATAAAAATATCATTTGAATACGAAATCATGACCTCAATCCTCTTTTTTTTTCAATGAGGAACCAAACTTCCTGAGATTATTTGGAGTCCTTGAATAGACAAGTTCTTTCTTTTGCTTTCTCCTCGAGTGAAAGCAAAAGAGAAAGTTCTCAGGTGCCAAGGATTTCAATCTATAACAATTTACGTCCCCTCAACCATAAAAGATTCTCAAATTGTCATGCAATTGTCACTAGGCTACACAAAGGGGGCCCTACAAAGGGCTTGACATTGACAGCACAAGGATCCCTTTGTACTTGAATAAAAACGAAAGCAGTTAGAGCAGCATGACGTAAAATCTCCGTCATTCGCCATCTTCAACCATAAAGAAAAAATCTTGGTTCAGATGCTTTTTGCAAATATGTTTTTGTAAATTTTTTATCATGCAGAAACAAGGGCGTAAATACAAAGCGATAAAGACAGGGTGGAAGCGATTCATTGATTTTGACATTATTCAGAAAAGCTTCTTTTTTGTTTAAATAAGAGCCTTTATGGCCAAATTTCAGTTTAAGTTATTATCGCTGAAAGCTCAAGCAATCGCTGCCAAAAGCTAATCGCTTAATTATCGCTGCCTTAGCTAATAGCTTCAAACGCCTCTTGACATAACCATGCTTCATAAATTTCAAACCGGATGAAACTTGAATTTGTTCAAAATGTCGTCATTACGATGTCTGAACGTATTTGAGTACAAGTACAGAGCATTTCATCATGATTGAAAAAGAAGCTCTTGATAACCGTATAATTTTAATTTGAAAACACGCGCCGTATTTTTGATTTGTAGTAGATGATTCTGTCGTATCGAATTCGTGTCTTTTGTTAAAAAAATTGATTTTTTCAAAAGAAAAGAAGGTTTTTCTAAAAAAAAAAAAGGCTTTAGTTTTTAGATTCATTTTGGTTTTTCGTTTGGTTTAGGTTTAGCATTTAGGTTCGAATTACGATTTATTGTCTCAAATACAGTTTTTTTTAAATGTTCGTTTTTTTAAAACCATTTTGAATTTTTTTCAAAAATTTTGAAGGGCCAAGAGGACCTGCTTCGTAAACGCTGGACTGTCCCACTCCTGTGACTACAAGAATGCGCTGGCAGCGGTCGACGAAGGACGCTTCTTCACATCTGACCAATCACCCGGTAGAAAATGAAGCGGAAGTCAAAAGCGCCATGTCCAACCAACAGCCGCAAATTTTAAAAAAAAGTTGAAAATTATAAGAATTGACAATTTCTAAAACAAGAGCAAAATTCCGTTATATAGTTGGATACAGAACCCCCTAATTAGATAATTATCCTTAATTAGATAAATTATTACAAACCGATAGTATATCCCATTAATCTCTAAAAAAGGCTTTTCTGCTTATCTTCTGCATTTTAGTCCATTTCTAAACAAGAGCTAGTTCTCTTGTTCAGAATTTTTAGAATGTAGAACAATTTTAAAATATTAAAAATGAACATATTTATCGCCTCTCTCTATTCTACCGGGAAATGCAGAGTTAGCGGCTGGAGATATTTTGGTGGTGCTAAAGGCTGAATTGTTACCTTTTCAAAATTATTGGTCAAATTTTTTAGAAAATTTTAGAATTTTCAAACTTTCACCTTCTTTTTCTCTTTGTTAGTTTTACAAAAAATACACCGTAAGTTCTTTGTGATTCTCACGGTACTTTCCCATTTAATTCTCTGTGACTTTCTCCTGCGTAAGACGCACTTCAGCCTATTTAGAACAAAATCTACAATTGGTAAGATATATAAAAACAGTACTTTTCCGCCAGGTAATTAATTAGCATATTGATCACAACAAAAATAATTGTACCGTTTTAGGTGGTAATTCTCATCAAATAAAATTCTGTTTCAATCTAACAATCTTGAGCAAAAGTGTAACTTGTCTTAAGGTGTTTTTCATTGGATTTTTTTTATATTTTCCGTTTCCTATTTAGGCTTTCATAAAATAAATATATATATAAATATTAATACAAATTTATTTTATTTATATTTGGAAAGAAAACATTGAACAATTTTACCGAGTTTTTTGCTTTTTTTTTGCAAAAGACGCAACCGTACATTATACAAAATTTTCCGATTTAAAAAAAAAATCCTTGTTTTTTTGCATCGAAACTAAAATTTCTGAACATAATAATTCACCATCTGGATTACCTTAAAAACACACTTTATAGCTAACCTCGAATTAAAATTATTCTTGAATTTAATTAAATTAGGAGTTTCATAAAAAAAAATGCACTGTACAAATTAGGGTTTCATAAAAAAAAATTCACTGTTAGGTTATTATTATAATTACTATGGACTCTCATGTATTCCACTACCAATGCATTGCAGCCTCACGCAGCATTAACTTACATAGGTTTGATACAGGAGCCGTAAAAAAGGGTTACTAAAACCCTAATTAAGGGGTACAAGGTTACTGTTTTTAGGTATTGTGGACGCCGCGGCGGTGCGGTGCCGGAAGGTGTTTTGGATGGACGCAAAAGTGGTAATAAAAAGCGACCTAGGTGGTGGTAAGTACCCATGAATCCACGGCGGGAGCCTTTAAATGTCGTCAACCTTATGACCACCTTCCAGGATCCTCCAGCATTCCAGCGCTTTCTCCAGCCTGACTCACTCTAATTGACATTGGCGAAGATGATGGTAATGGGCAAAGAAGTTGTTTGAGCTTTTCCTGGATACCGTCTCTTATGAATGCCTCTGTTCCCAGGTAAGAGAAAAGGGAAAGCTAACAAACTGTAAGTACACAAGCATCATCGCTGTTGAATTCGCCGACTGATTTCCCTTAGGAATTATTCAGCGTTTCATAGTTTACAAAGCGATTGTTGGAGACGATAGACGATTTAATGGTGACGGCAAAGCCGAGGATGTTGATAATACGTTCCCTTCAACTCGCCCAAAGCCATTTGGTCCCATGCTGCACAAATCAAATCGCTTCACAACAGTTCAAAGCGATTCATAGTTCAAAGCGATTTGCTTATCTCGCTCAAACCGGAAGTGAAAGTTTTCTTACAAAGAGACTCAAATTTGACGCTTTACTGTTACCTGGAAATGCAATTTGTTCATCTAATTAACTTTCACTTCATGCTTGCAAAATCTATAAACTTCAAAAAAGTTTTTTTTTTTTGTAATAAAATGAAAATGACTAAAAAATTTTTTGATCGAAAACGTAAAAAAAATGTATTTTATTGGAATTCAATGTAATTTAGAAGCACTTCCTTTGTGCATTGATGGAGCAACATTTCCAAAATAAAATTATTTCAAAGGAAAATTTTTTAAAATTTTGAAATGTCAAGTTAGGAGATTTTCAATTTTTTTTTTCAAAACCGGAAATACGTGGTTAAAAAGCCGCACAGTACAGATCATTGTCAAACTTTTTCGCTTCCGGGAACTTGTGCTGTCAGTGCCATTTCTACTAGAATATTTAAGTCAAATTTCCACCTCCGCGAGGGACGTTTTCAAAATTTTGTTTGAAGTTTTTGAAAATCTTTTGTTTTTGAAAACCCGTCAATCTTTCATCCTGTTTTCGGAAATAACAAATCACAAGTCCGAAAAATTGTTTGATTCCTTTGTTTTTCCCTTCTACGTCGCAGAAGATAGCGTCTCTGGGAAACTTTTCACCTGTCTGCAACGTCACGTGTCAGGGAGTCAAATCTGCTGGAGAGACTCCAGGTAGAAAACAATCAATATTTTATCATCTGCCGAGATTAAGGGCGGATTTTATCCTTCACCGAATGCCTAATTGAATTTCAGAATTATTTACAAAAAGCCCTTTTCAAAAGACTTTTTTTTTCAAAAACAAAGAAAACAAAAGAGCTTTGGCGTGTTCTTCTGAAAAAGGATTTAGTCTGCCACGGCGCACTTGTCTAATAAATAAGTTTTTTTTTTTCAATGCCAGATTATTAAGCTCCTTATTTAGTACAAGACAAACAATCTTTTCCACGCGTCTAGCAAGTTGTTTTGTTCTAAATTCAAAAAAAAATACTGCTCTAGAAAAAAATGCTGATTTTCTGTCAACAATTTATTACATTATAAAAGAGAAACTCTTATCGTGAGTGCGTTACTTGCTGACGGGTGTAGTAAGAGATACATACAGAAAAATTCATTTTAAAAAAATTTCAAAAAAAATCTTTTGCTTTATTAAAAAAACTTTTTTTTTTAGAAAATAGAAATAAAAGATTATTGTTATCACAGCACTCCTTTGCTATTAAAATGTAATATAAATAATGTATTATCATAATGTAATGTAAACTTAATCTACATTTAATGTATAATCAATGTACACTTAAATTTAATCTACGGGCCAAACAAGCCCGTCCTAGCACATGAGGTAACAGAAATTAAAATTAAATTCCTCCAGTCCTTGGACGGGCTTGTTAAGCTTACTAAATAACTTTGTACTCAAATCAATCCACCCTGATGCAACGTTGTTGATTTTTTTTTTTATAATTTGCTCAAGATATTAAAAAAAACAGCTATGCTGCTTTTAATTGTAAAATTTATGATCATTACACTTATTTTCTTTTTGTAAATTAAAAATTCCATAACTGAAATTACCTAATTCTGAATTATTATTCTTTCCATTGAAAAAGAGTCTGGATCGTCAAATGATGTAATTCAATTTGATAAAAAAGTTATTATTTTAAATTTTAATTTAAAAATTTAAATTATTAAACAATCGCTTTACCATTCAATAGCCGTCTAACTTACACTGACAACGTCACACAAATAAAAAATTCAAATTTCAAGCCGGATTTCACTAGTAATTTGGTTCGAGTTAACATAAATTATTTAAATTCTTTTAACGATTATTAACCACAAAGTTCAGCTGATGGAGACTTACAAATAAACGCCGTTCAAAAAATGAAGAAAAAATTCGATTTTTTGTACGCTGCAGTTAAATTCCGGAGTAGTAATATTTTCGCTAAACCTCCCATTTACATAATGCTCTTGACTGCTACATATTGCTCCTTGCAAATTTTCGAAAATAGATAAATTTGCAAATTTTCGAAAATAGGAAAATTTGCAAAATTTGCAAACATTTCGGGCCACTTTCCTCTGCATATGTTCAAGCATTATAAAAAATATGTCCTAAATTGTTATTGAGTACAGAAAAGCGTGGCTCTATTGTTTTTGAAAGTGTTTTTTTAATTTCATCTTCTTTGGGAATGGTAATCGTCCAGAACGAAATTTTTTCGAAAAAATACGAAAATTTGACGAAAAAATTTGCATATTCTGAACATTTTGAGTCACTTTTCCGTGCATATGGCCAATTGTTAAGGGAAATGTGTTATTGAGGTTATTAAACAAAGGTTATTGTGCGTGACAAATTAAGATCCATTAAGAGCAGAGCAGCAGCAGAGTGACTTCGTCAGCGCAAAATCGGGAAAGTAGGCTAAGATATAGTCGTGCAGCTATTTCCGTACCATTGAGAAGCCCTAGTAAGCATCTTTTGCAAAAGGATTTTTGCACGGTTCCTTGTAGCGCCGTGCTCTCAAACCGTTGGATCGATAGACAATAGCAGTGGGAACGGTCCGCCAACACCGTGCTAACCCAATTTCCCTCTTTCCCAACAAGTGATCCCTTAGACTGTTGACTCTCAAAATATTGTAAGGGCTTGATACAATATTATTGTTACCAAAATATTGTACCATCAAAATGTCCCTTAAGTGTCCGACCCTTGGTACCTTCTTGATCTTCCTTGCCTGGGTGGGGGCCCTTGAGACAGTGAGTGGACATGGGGACTCGACACGTGTCACGGCACTGGAGAGGAAGGAGCGCCTCCAGTGCTACCTCTGTTCCTGGAGCGTCATGGGCCCTGGAAACGACACTGAATACGACATTTGCTCAACAGGGAACTTCGTAAGGGACGCCGTGCCCGTTGTGGGCTGCGAGTATGGCTGCCAAAGCGTGTCTTTTCGCATTTCGGAAAAAGAGGGTAAGGCCCTTAATTTAGGAAAGTACAGAGCATTTTTTAAGCACTCGAAACCAAGCTTGTCATTTCAGACCCTCAAGGGGTAGTTACACTATTTGAAATAAAGGGTCACAGCTTTTCAGTCCTGCCACTCTGACGCTCGTTTCTCGGATTTTCAAAAAAGTCTCTGTACATTTTTAACAATTTTGGACTTTTGTAATCAAAAAACGATTTAGCAAAAAATCACAATCAATTATTCGCTGAAGCGTCATATCAAAGCGCTGATTAGTTTTATCCCTTGGGAAGTTTTTTACATCTTCAAAATACGCTGTTTTGTAAATATAAATTGAGCGCACAATTGAAGCGATTCGGCGCTGAAATTACCGTGTGGGTACTCAATGACTTTCTATTCATTTTGCTCTCATATTGACAGACATCCGCCACTTTTACCGAAACTGCCTCAAAAGCGATGATGGAAAGGATCTGGACAAGGACAGATGTTACAATACGAAAACAGCGTTTGGGCTGGAACAGCGCTGTACCTGCCTCTCGAATCTCTGCAACAGATCTTCATCCATCAAATTCCTAGGACCACTTCTCCTTATCCCTCTTGCAATCAATGGGGATTTGAGTTCAGCGCTGCTCCAGCGATTCTCCAGCTAAAAACATCCAGGCGCTGTATTTTTCCAGCGACAAGAAGGCAGAAGCTTCCATCCATTTTTTTTTTATTGCTAATTGAGAAAGCTAGTAAGGATTTAGAATTATATTGTATAAACATGGAGGAATCGTAAAGGCTGGAGCAATTTGTTACTCCGTTTTGTAAACACTTC
>VYYI01002650.1:0-14241 GCA_021029175.1 Bilobella aurantiaca | reverse complement strand
CAATGGTGCAAACATGAAAAAAAACAATTTCATTGGGGCAGTGTGGGGGCGGTGCGCTCCCCCATTCTACTGATTTACGAGGTATTGGTGGGGAGCCAATGCATTTTTGATTTTCTTACGGGGTGGTACACAACCGTGTGAGAGAGAAGCGAAGCGTACAAACAAACACGGTTGTCATCATAACAAGACGTTATTTATGTCAGTAACGTAATTTTCGAATGTATGCTAGCAACAAAGAGCAAGAGACACTTTTTGTAACGGAATGAGCGGAACAAACGGAAATTTTGTACATTTTCAAAAATTAGTCCAAATGAATTATACTAGTATTACATAAATATATAATAATACATAGATCATAAATTTGAATCACTCACAGTAATAACATCCAACTGTTCCCAAAATGCATCTTATGTTTTGTGTATTTTACTTGATTAATCAAAAAGCGGTTCAGATTTAGTATACCGATTATAACATATATTAATTAAAATTGAAAACGAGTTAAATTAAATCAAGTTCTGCAAATACACAAAAAAAAGAACAAGGAATATAGTGTGCGTAAGTGAGTTTTTTAGTTTCTGCGCATCAAATTTTCGAAACAGTAGTCGGCAAAATTGATTTTTTTTATAAATTACATAAATGACACAAATTACATAAATTACAAATGTCACAAATAACATAAATGACAAAGGGTTTGAATATTACGCAATTTACACTGTAAATTACATAAATTACATGACGTAATTTACAGACTTCGAACCCTGGTAGAAATTGAAAGGTGATGATGAAGCTGCACGCGTAGTCTTTTGAGTTTGTTTAGTTCAAAAATATAACTTCTATTTTTGTAAAAATAGCCCGTTAAATATATAAAGCACCGCTACATCGTGCTGGGACGGGCTGATGGTTATGAAATTAACTTACGATCGCCTGTCGATGCTACTTGTCAACCCATAGTTTCTCCTATAATAAAAGGCAAGTGGTGAATGGTCCGTAGTTAGGCTCGGGTTCCTTTATCACCAACTATTTTACATATCATCCATGTTTCTTTTTGTTTTCTTTTAAACTTGTTCTTACAATTTTTTTTTGAGTTAGTGATATCAATTTTTACGTCCTCAATTGGGAATCAAATTAGTTAATTGTGATCAACAATTACAAAAAAACTAAACTTAATCGAATTTAATTAAATATTTTTTTTTTAAAACAAGGGCTCATATAATAAATGGTTTTAAGTCTTCTGACGCACTTAATGTATTTTTTTTTCTAAATGTTTAATTCCCGATTAGTTAATTGTCATTAACAGTAAACAACAATAATTGGACTATTGGATTTTTTCATGAATTCTGGTGTTTCTAAGTACTCTGAAGCTTATGACCTCGAAATAGCCTAAAACAATTCCTAATTGATAGTTAATTGTGATTAACAATTAACGACAATTAACTATTAGAAATGGAGTTTTACATGGAGTCGGAGATTCTTAAGTACTCTGAAGCTTACCATATGACCTCCAAGTAGCCTAAAACAATTCCTAATTAGTTAATTATGATTCACGAATCACGATTGTGAAAGTTGTGTTTCCATATAATGAGAAGTATTCATTAATATTCTGTAGCCAGCACTGAATCTTAAAAGGATTCTTGAATCGATTCCCAATTTGATTAATTGCGATAAATTAAAAAAAATCTTTAAAAAAAATTTGACTAGCGTAAACGTTACCCGACCGAAGTCCCAGCGCATTCAAATTTCTAAGATTTTCAACTAAACCGAGTTATGCATCCAGAAACACTTATAAAGAATACCAGAAGTATTACTCCCGTCGTAGGACGGGTTCTTTTGCGAGTGTTTTCTAGAAAAGCCAATTTACAACTATAAAAGTCAAAACTCAATAGCAGATCGACCGCAGATTTCAATTTACACCGATTTTAGTGGGTAATTATTCAGTATAACATACTAGTATTTCCGGACATTGAGTGACAACTAAATATTTGTTACCCTAATTAGTAGTTTAGTGAATCATTGCTTTTCCAGATTCTTCTGCCGAGGTTTACAAATCAGTTGCTTACAAACTATTTTCATTTTAAACCAATACAATCATGGTTTCAATGGAAATGAATTTTTCAGTCTATGTCAAAACATTGTCATGGATAGCCATTGGACAAAAATTGAAGTTTCATGGCTTCAGAGCCAATGGAACAAAATATTGGATCAATTTGGACACGAAAAATTCAATGTATTCGTGTGGGGAACGTTTGCACTTTTTGTTGGGCTATACTGGACGGTTGGATCGTTCTTTACAATCGTAGATCTAACAGGAAGCCCAAAATTTATGTTGAAATATAAAATTCAAGAGAAGACAACTCGCAAATTAGTAATTTTGGATCACATTGCGTCAAATACATATTGTGAATCGAAAAGTGAAACAATAATTTCTCTGTATTTTTATTTTTAGATCTGGATAGATTTGATAGATTTGGTGAAAGTTGTCATAATTAATCAGCTCGTGGTTCTTTTGGGTCTTTTTCTGGTTTTCTTACTGGATAACTGGAGACCGTGCTACACGATTGATGAATTGCCATCGTTAGGAACTGCCGTTTTGCACTTGCTGTTCAGCAGTTTCATGATTGAAATTCTGTTGTACTACTTTCACCGGTTGCTTCATTTTCCGCCAATCTACCAACGGTTTCATAAGAAGCATCATTCATGGGTCACTCCAGTGGCTATTTCTGCAATTTATTGCCATCCACTGGAACAGATTCTTCTAAACATCGTTCCTGTAGTGGCAGGTTTGTTTTCTAAATTTTAAAGCATTATACAATTTAAAATAAATGTTAATTAAGCATTTTAAATAATTTCAAGGACCATTTCTACTGGCTTCCCATATTGTGATACTTTGGACATGGATGATGGTCGTAGTGTTCACAAGCCTTAGCAACCACTCTGGCTACCACCTCCCCCTCCTAGCCTCATCCGAACTGCATGACTTTCATCACCTCACGTAAAATATTTAAATTAAATTATAAATTAATTATTTAAAACATTTGTAATTATGACATTTTGGCATTTTCAGGTTCAACTTCAATTTCGGAGTCTTTGGAATCCTGGACCGCATTCATGAAACGGACATTTTGTTCAAAAATTCAAAACAATCCGTTCGCCATAGGACACTCTGGTCCCTGAAATCCGCTAAAGAACTCTTTCCAAACTAAATTTAATTTAATTCTAGTTACTGTAGAGTGGATATGAAATTGTGCACACTGTTACCAATAACGTTACAAATAATTTTAAATGGTTGAAAAGTCCAAATGTATTTCTTGTTAAAAAATTTTTTTTGATGATAACATTATCCAATTTGCACGAATCCATTTGCTGTAATTGAGTCGCTTTATTTTAATCATGAAAAATCTAATCTTCAATTACTATTCATTTTCTCCTAGGAATTCGTTTAGAAACTAAAGAGCTCTGGAAGTTTTTGTTTAAAATTTAATTAAAACATATCACAGTGCAACGGCCTGGATGGTGTAGATTGATATTTTATATACATTTGCGCATCGGCATTCGTGTAATTGGTATCAAAGTTCATTCGGCGATAAGAATGGGAACGAGTCCTAGTCACACGACCCTAGTTTTGTTTTGGCTGTGATAATATTCATTCAAATTGCTGGAAGCGTAGGCTAATATAAAAAAGCTAGAGTTTAGAAAGTGTTTTGGTGTATTTTAGTTCACACGAATAAGTCGATAAATTCCTTAAACCTAAGCTTTGGCCAGAAGGGCTGCTTTAAATCTATTTGCAGTACAAGAGAGGTGAAGGATTTCATTTCAATTCTACCAAAAGGTTCGAAAGGACAACAATTGCTAAAGCTTATACGTAAATTTTCCATGCATATACTTTTTTTTTTATCATTTTTGAAATAATATTGCCAAAAAACTAAAAGAAGTAGTAATGAACGCAATTACTATTTTTTGAACTAGTATAAGTTGACGACAGGTTCAGAATGGAAACTTCTTGGACGAGAATAGAAACTACGTCTTGGGCACAATTTCAATGGGACGCCATTTTGGGCCACTTTGGAAATGACAAGTTCAACGTTTTTGTTTTGGGGACATTTGGCCTCGTTTTTGGTCTATATTGGTCAGCTGGATCGATTTTTAGTTTCGTGGATTTAACAGGAAGGCCGAAGTTCATGGCTAGATACAAAATTCAAGAAAATGTTAAGACATACCCGGTAACTAATTTCCATACACAACACAGCTAAAACAAAAACGATATCTAACATCCAACTAACAATTTATTAAAAGCTGAGCATTGTACTTTGTCATTTTTCGAATTCTATGTACTAATTCTAACGCTGAAAATTTTAGATTTCAATGACGAATTTTCTTGATCTCGTCAAAGTGGTTCTAATTAACCAGTCTTTGATTCTTTGTGGCCTTATTTGCGTCTACTATCTGGACAAATGGAGACCGATTTATACAATTGGAGAATTGCCGACCATTGCCACTGCTATAGTGCACATTCTTGTTAGCGTCCTAGTTATTGAAGTGCTCTTCTACTACGTCCATAGATTGCTGCACTATCCGCCGATTTACAAACGAATTCACAAGAAGCATCACACATGGGTGTCTCCCGTGGCGGTTGCTGCCATATACTGTCACCCACTGGAGCAGATAGTGTCAAACATTATACCAACCATGGCGGGCGAGTTCACCATCAAACCATTAACCTAATGAACGTTGAATTATAATAATTGCAATTTTAGGTCCCTTAATTATGGGTTCGCATGTTGTGGTTCTTTGGGCTTGGATTACAGTGGCGATTCTCACGACGCTTGTGACACACTCTGGCTACCACTTGCCATTCCTAGTGTCATCAGAACTACATGACTTCCATCACCTAAAGTATGGTTTTGATTCATTGCATAAAAAATAATTGATAAAAATAAGATACCACTGATGAATATTTGTTTAGATTTAACTATAACTTTGGAGTCATTGGGATTCTAGACAAAGTTTCATGGAACGGACGTTCTGTTCAGAAAATCAAAAGAATCGGTTCGGCACCGGACGCTTTGGACGCTGCAATCAGCTAAAGAACTTTTCCCGAATTAAATTAATCAAACGCATTTAATATTTATTACGCAGTTTATCGAAAGTTTCTAATCTAAACAAATAATAAATAAAATTTTACAAAAGTTACTAAACATAAGGAGTTTTTTTTTGTCGTATAGATGTTCAGCTCTTGCGTAACAGTTCTTTCTAAACATTAGCGAAAAAATTTTTTCCAGCAATACTCAATTAGGAAAAAGCACATTGGAAATTCTGAACTTTACTCAAATTTTGTAGTATCAGAGTAGTTTGAAACAGGAAATCAATTTAAAAATATTACATGTAATTATGTAATATAAAATTATAACATTGCAAAGATTACATTAAATTCATGGTATTACTTCTCAATTGTATAAAAATGAGGAATTAAAAGTTTGTAATCCACAAAGCATTTCCTAAAGAATCTCCTAAATTAAATTCAGAAGTTCTCACACCAGGCTTGGACTGAGGATCGTTCCATATTAGCGTCACCCAATTACAAATGATTGTGCTGTTGAAGAGCTTGAGCAACACTTCCTTAACAGTTAGGCATTTCGAAGAGATACGTTGTGTGTGACGTTATGGTCGTATCTCTAAGCTACTTTTGGCCAGAGGGTCAGGGGTGACTCCCGTTCATTTGAACTTTGGCAATTTACCACTCATTCCGTCACCCAATGCCACTCAAGTAGTAAAGTAACGCCATAGTAAATATTGAAGGAAAATGAAAGTGAACAAACCTAGGCCACATGGAAATCGATAAGATATTAGTCCAACTTCAAATATAGTTTGATAGGAGAGATGTCAAGCGCTTAGGCAATTCAGAAGCTACAACAGTGAAAGCAGAGCCTCCATGAATCACTTAATTGAGCAGCTTCTACGTATTATAAAAAGTTCAGTTTCCGTTGAGGCTTAAAATAGACAAGGTTGACAGAAGCCTCGCACAGTTGGAAGTTTGAATTATATTTAAGTGCCATGGAGGACTCTTGGATCCAAGGCCAATGGGACGCTGTTCTTGACTTTTTTGGCAATGACGACTTCAATGTCAACGTTTGGGGCACTTTCCTGGTCTCTGCGTCCATGTATTGGGGACTTGGTGGACTCTTTACCATTGTAGATGTCACGGGAAAACCAAAATTTATGCTGAAATACAGAGTGCAAAATGTCAAAGCTTACCCGGTAAGATCACCTTTGTGGATCTTTAACAGCATATTGTTTATTACATGAAGATGTGCTCTTAGATTGAGTGGAAATTACTTTTGAGTGACTTTAAAAAAAATCTTGTTAGATATCCAAGGCGCAACTGCTTGATCTTCTCCAAGTTGTAATTTTCAATGAGCTCCTAACGATCCCATTGGCCATTGGAGCCTTCAGATTCAACCAATGGAATGGACGCGTTTTCGAGCGGGAACTACCAAGCCTTCCATGCGCTATTTTGTCAGTATTCTTCTTTATTGTCGTTCGAGAAGTGAGCTTCTACTATTCACATCGCCTTCTTCATCATCCGAATATTTATAAATATATTCACAAAAAGCACCATACTTGGACGTCCCCAATTGCTATTGCAGCCACTTATGCTCATCCAGTCGAGCACGTTATTTCAAACATTTTCCCGCTGATTTTAGGTAAACTTTTTCCGGAACTAATGTAGGACGATGAAATTCCGATTTGTAATTGTGTGCTAATTTATTTTTCCATATAATAGGTCCTACACTACTCAAATCGCACACCGCCTTGCTGTGGTTCTACATTTTATTTGTTACCTATGAGACCCTGACAGTACACAGTGGATTCCATTTGCCTGGTTTCGCGTCTCCAGAATTTCATGACTTTCACCACCTCAAGTAAGAACTAGTGAAAACATTTAAAATTCTTTGAAGTTTATTTTAACATTTTATTTTGTTTTAGATTTAATTACAACTTCGGGGTGACGGGATGGTTGGATTACTTTCACGGTACAGATTCCTTATTCAGAAAATCAAAAGAATTTTTAAGGCACAAGACCATTTGGACAACTACGCCTATTAAAGTATCTATTCCCTGAGATCTATTTAATTAAATTCTAATAAAGCTTCCTACAACTACCAAGTAATGAATCAAGCAAAAAATGTTAATGTCGCACAGTATTGGCTTCCAATCCTCTTAAACATTCAACTTTTATCTTTTCTAAAATAAAAAATCTCTGAAAATCGTTTGTCGGATTGTTAATATAGACAGTATCCAGTGAAAGTTAAGAACTAGCATTTAACTTAGTAAAATTACTTTAGCAATTGGTTTGGACAGTAATTAGTAAAATATGTCGAATAAATTATATATTTGTCATTTTTTTTAAACTTTAGAAATTTGCTCAATAACCTCGTCAAGCATAAATATGACAATGTCACTAATTGTTCTACATGAAAGGTAGAATACAGAGAGCAAAAATTATTAACGATTAAAATGGTAATAGTTTCAATGCGTTTAATTATTATAATTATACCTATTATTATGTTAGCAATACCTACCATTAATTTCCGTGAAACAATTTTATTATTAATTCTTATTGCATTCTTCAAAATTACGAGTGTAGTTTACAATGAAATGATTCTGATTCGGCACTTTTTTTTAATAAATCTACCAAATCGACTCTCCGTTGCACATTAAAATGGAGATATACAATTAATTCAAGTTTGTATACTGGAATAGCATATTGTGGAAACCGGTTAAACAAAAGACGAAACTACTTGTTAGGGGATTAGGATGCTGTTGGCGATGCCCACGCCTGTTGCTACTTGGACAGATGCCCATGTCTGTTGCGGGTGAGTGTTGAGGGAGACTGTTTTGGACTTGCAGTGGTTTTCCTCCCATTCCCATTGCTCTTTGCAGAAGTAATCAGAGACAGACGGTTGGAAATTCGGCTAATTAAAAGGTAAAAAGTTCTTAACTAATCTCGTGTTGACGTAACTACATTTGTGCTGGACCAGTACCACCTAGCAGACACCGTTCCTTATCTAAATCAAGGTGCGCATATCCACCGTTGACTCACCTATCCTTCACTAATTCATTCAAACTTGAAAAGTTCATTCGTGTATTTGTGGGAGTTGTCCAAAAGAGGTAACGTTCAAGGTCAATGTTAGTATACCTCTGTCTATTTTGCAGGACTTCTTTGTAGGGTCATCCAGCACCGATTCTAGAGACCATGTCTGGCTTCGATGACAATCCCTTCGGTGACAGTCCATTCCAGGTGAGTGAGCATGACTCATCGCTATAAACAATTGGTGTTGGTCAAGAGTCCAAACATTCGGCTTAAGTAGGATTGCTCGCTTCCCATTTCATCTCACCCAAATTTTTGAATCTCACACAGAAATGTTTTGAACACCATAATCAACAGACTCCGTGTTCGGGCTTAAGATTTAGGCCAATCATAAATCCATTTCTCTTTGTAATTCCTTTGGAGTTCATACACTGAACAGTTAATTCCCATTGGATGTAAGATTACGTGCAATCCTATAATGCGACTGATATTAACTTAAACCCAACTTCATTATTTCGGTTTGCATAGCAAAACTGGAATTGAGCTGATTAGTAGAATGGAATTAGGATTGGCATAAACTATTTGCAGAGTCTGGATTAGGGCATACAAAACATTTCGGTGAGAGATGAAATGGGAAGCGAGCAATCCAACGTTTAAATATGAACCTAATAATTGAATAATTGTGGCTACAACACTATCACTTTTAGAGAAATAGAGGCCAATCGGTTGCTGTAAACCAAAGATTTCAGGCGTGGTATACCTTACGTAAAAGTAAATTGTTTAAGTCGTTAATATATTAGGAGGTTTAACAGTTCAAGTCTTGTACTAAATACTAAAGGATAGTGCTTTGTGTAGAGTTGAAGCAATAAACCTTTGACATTGAATTTTAGGATCCAGCAATTCAACAGGCCACAAAAAAACCGCCTGCTGGAGGGAATGATCTGGAAGACTACAATCCATTTGATGACGGGCCGCAAGGACAGAGACCAACCACGGTACAGATACCAACTTCCACTCAGGAAGGAGTGGATCCAGTAAACTATATACTTAACTTTTTATTTTTAGTGTCTGTATTAGTATTAGAATGATTTAATTTAATTAAACAATTCAATACTCTGATTCCGAAATAATTCTAAAAAGTTCAATGATTTTTAGGCTGTGAGAGGAGCTTCAAATCCGCCCCAGTATGGCGGCATGGGCACAACAGACCAATCCCGGTCTCCCGCTGTTATGTCACCCACTGTAGATAACCCACCACCCTACGGGAATCAACAGAAGGGAGCACCAATCTCAACTGCAGAACTCCAGCGCAGACAAGAGGAGCTGGAACGGAAAGCCAGGGAACTGGAAAGGCGTGAAGCTGAACTGAACAATGCCCCTTTGAACGGTAATGTGAACGAATAGGAACAAAATTTATTTAAATTATTTAGTGATTGAATTATAGCATTCCTGGAGTAAATGGCTGCGCTCGCTTTCATTATTTACACAGTAAAAATATAATTTACACGTTGGATATGAAGTCTTCGGGGTACTGTTTTAGTATACAATCCACCATTTTTCTGAATCGTGCGTTAAGTTTCGCTTAGATGAAATACACTTTTAGTATTGCAAGCTGAACATTGAACAAGAATATCCTCGTTTGCATTCTCGAACCTCAGCATTAGATGTAGATACGGATCAATGTTCTTTCACAAATTCCATACAGCCTGTATGATACAGGTGAAGTTAAGGTCGAAAAAGCTAAGTTAGTGTTAGTCGGCTCTCGGCTCCTTCGTTCCAAATTATTACAGCGCGCCACCTAATAATTTTCATCTAGCATTAAATTTTCGGCTTGCTTAAATATTTAATTTCCTTTTTCAGCTCGCAAAAACAACTGGCCTCCCCTCCCAGAAGCCCTTCCTCTTCAGCCATGTTTTTATCAAGACATTAATGTGGACATTCCAGTGGAGGTAAACGGATTCCATCGGTTTTTCTCTCATTATTAAGAAATTCTTACGAAGTATATACTACTCAATTATTTCAATTTAATATAGTTTCAACGAATCGTTCGTTACCTCTACTATGCTTGGATGCTCCATGCCGGCCTCCTCACTGTCAACTTTCTTATTCAATTCATTCGTTTGGTGTCACATGCCGAAATCAAGGATTTCTTTGCCTCTCTTATTTTCTTGATAATTTTCATCCCCGCATCCTATGTCTGCTGGTTCAGACCAGCATATAAAGCTTTCAAGTGAGTATGGGTTACAAGTTACAATACACTGCTACACTTTCATTTAATGGATATTTATTTGAATTTAAGCTCAAGTAAGTTATTAAGTTTAATATTTTAGAGCCGACTCTTCATTCAACTTCATGGTTTTTTTCTTCGTATTCTTTGCCCAATTTCTGACAGCCCTTGCATTTTCCATCTTTGTGTCAAGCACCAGGTAACATATCTAAACCTTCAAATCTAAACTTTCAAAAGTTATACGAAACTCCAAACTTTTAGACAGCATCTATTTGATAATGTACACAATATATTTTAGTGGTATTTATTACGCAATTGCAACGATAAATATGGAAGGGGCAGGCTACAAAGTCATTGGGATCCTCATGCTCCTCGTTGGGATTGGGTTCCTGGCAGCAGCTGTCATTGATTTTCTGTTACTCATGAGAGTAAGTATAATGCTAACGAAAAGGAACATTGAATTGACTTTATTAACTCAATTACACATTCCTGACTTTGACTATAACGCAATGTATCACTCACAGGTTCACGCGATTTACCGCAGCACTGGAGCGAGCTTTGCCAAGGCCCAACAAGAGTTTGCCGGGAACGTAATGCGGAATGAACATGTGCAAGGAGCTGCGACAAATATCGCATCTGAAGCATTTAGAGCTGGAATGGCCAGTGGAAACAATAGTAATTCTAATCCCAATGCCCCTAGGTACTAAAAATTATTAAGGAACGGAAAATGTAATTTGAAATTACGACTTTCAATTTCGTAAAAAGGACTTACTTAAATGAAATTGAAAGTTAGGATAATTCAGCTAATTTGTCAGTTATGCATACACCATGGGGAGCAGCACTTGTCAAGAAAGACCCAAACACATGTCCCCATCTAAAGTCAAATCTAATAAGTTATGAAACATTTCCAAATACTTTGACTGTTGCCGGAGATTTTTTTTTGCCTGCCGTTTTGGACTTAAAATTGGTGTGACGAATGATAATTTTGTTTCATCGTGAAGAGCTAAGTTTATTATGATGTACTAAAACGTAATAGAGAAGAAAAATAACTAAATTATTAGATTAGCCAACTTCAAGCGTAGTTCTTAAGTGAAGAGGTTCCGGTCTTCAGAATGGGTTTCGAAAGGGTTTAATCATTGCTACCCAGTCAATTGTTTATGGTGTTGCAATAAAGCTATTTATTAATGGTTAATCGAATATGAATGATTTATTAAATGGTTACCATCAACTCTGGTATGGTGGTTCTCGTGGATCGTCTCTTCTGTCAAGATGCGTTGGCAAAATTGGCGGCGGAAACTTCAAATGTGATTATTGTTTGTTATAGCTTTAATTTAAAAACCGGCTTTTATTTATAGACCTCGACTTGAGAGATTTGGCCACGTCAATTGGTTGACAATTGACTAGACTCCAGTAGTGTTCGCAGGGTAAGGTAAGTGTGAATTACTTTTAATTAATTGTCATTTAACTTTAATTAGTGAAGCATTCCTCACAGGTGATCGCTTATCGCTTCGCGAACCTAAGCATTATCAACAATTTCTTGATTTGATTCATTTAAGAAACTGGTCGATCGAAGCAAAATACAAATAGTCAATGCGGATTATTTAATTGTTCCGGAATTATGGCTACAGAATGCCATTAAAGAGATAAACTAAAATTATTAGGAGAAAGTTGCGTTCACGAAAGTAGTCAGAGTCACTCACGTTCAATAGGAAAGCTACTTGATCATCTCATCAGCTTCAGCAAATTACTTTCGAAAATGGGGATCAAGCTACTAAAAGGGAAACACGGCGATTTTACCGTATTCAAGAAATACGACACCTTGTTAAAAATCAGCATCCTCTCACTGGCTGGAGTTTTATGTAAGCAATGTTCGAATTGTTAACAAGTAGTCAAAGTTAAAAGTTAAAACGAGAATAATTTTATTTTCAGCATTTTCAACAAGACTGTTCTCAGTTTTACGCTATGAAAGTGTTATTCACGAGTTCGACCCCTACTTTAACTACAGGACCACAAAGTTTTTGGCCGAAGAAGGATATTACTCATTTCATAATTGGTTTGATGACAGAGCCTGGTACCCCCTCGGCAGAATTATTGGTATGTTAACAAATGAGCTGAAGCTTAGAGTTGGGTCATGTCAAATATGATGTAGTGTAAATTGGCTGTGTTTTTCAACTTGCCTTTAATGTTTAGGAGGGACGATATATCCTGGCTTGATGGTGACCTCAGCCGTTCTACATCAACTTCTCAACTACTTCAACTTCCTGATTGACGTCCGTAATGTGTGTGTCTTTCTTGCACCTCTCTTTTCAAGCTTCACCACAATTATTACATACCTCCTCACTAAGGAGCTCAGGGTAAGTTTAAAATTAACGTAACACCGAGTAAGTAACAAAATTATATTTACAAAAAAAAATATGGGAGCAGGGAACTGGAGCTGGGTTGACGGCAGCTGTTATGATTGCCATTGTGCCTGGTTACATCTCAAGATCAGTTGCCGGGTCTTATGATAACGAAGGGATTGCTATTTTCTGTATGCTCTTTACTTACTATTCTTGGATTAAATCTATCAAAACCGGATCTATCTGTTGGAGTGCTATTTGCTCGCTTGCCTATTTCTACATGGTATGTTTTAAAATTCAACAAAAGTTGTTAGTTACTTGTAACAATTACTTCACATGATTTTGCTCGCAAAGGTTTCTTCTTGGGGCGGATACGTCTTCCTCATAAATTTGATTCCACTCCATGTCTTTGCACTCATGATTACTGGAAGATTTACAGAGAAGATCTACATCTCGTATAGTGTTGTCTATGCTCTTGGAACAATTTTGTCAATGCAAATTCCGTTTGTTGGGTTTCAACCAATCCAAAGTTCTGAACACATGATGGTAAATGAAACTTTTTTATGGAATATATGAATTCGAAGTTATTCAATTTTTTTTTAATCTGAGGGGTCGTGGCTTGTATAAATACTGTCTCGACAAATTCAAATTGCATTCCAACAAATCATTCAACTAATTATTCAATTGTAAATTTATTTTGTATTTCAGGCCTTCGGTGTATTTGGGCTGGCTCAGATTGTACAATTCATAAACTACTTGAGATCTAAAATGACCCCCGAACAGTTTAAGACATTGTTCCAAACGTTACTTACTGTGGTTGTCTCAGGTGTAGTTCTAGTGACGTCAATTCTTGTTCTGAGTGGCAAAATTTCTCCGTGGACTGGCAGATTTTACTCGCTCCTTGATCCGTCTTATGCTAAAAATAACATACCTATTATAGGTAATAGATATTAGCGTTATTTCATGGAATTAAAAGTAGTCACAATCGGTCCTAATTATACTCGTATATTCTTTCGCTTTTAGCTTCTGTGTCTGAGCATCAGCCCACTGCCTGGAGTTCCTTTTACTTCGACCTTCAGCTTCTTGTCTTTCTCTTCCCGATGGGGCTATACATCTGCTTCAGTGACCTCAACGAGTCAAACATATTCATCATTCTCTACGCAATCACGTCCATCTATTTTGCTGTAGGTCTCAATTATATCTCATTTACACTTAAAATTAATAAAAACTTAGCTTTGATGCTTTTTTCCAGGGTGTTATGGTTCGATTAATGCTTGTTCTGGCTCCTGTTATGTGCATACTCGGGGGAATCGCCGTGTCGGCTCTGCTACAAAAATTTATGAAGGACGTTGACGTGAAAGAGGAAAAGAAAAGTGGGCGAGTAAAGGATCCGTCTAAAGATAATTCAAAGAGAAGGAGCGAGGTAATCTTTTTTTTTAATACAAGTTAAACTTAGTATGAATTGTAATACATATATTTAATATACCGTGAGTATCACTAGAAACTGAACACCCCGAAATAAACAATTTATTTATTTTGCCAAACTATGAGGAAATCTTGAGGCAAAAGCAATTGCATAGTCTAAGGTG
>VYYI01002649.1:0-14246 GCA_021029175.1 Bilobella aurantiaca | reverse complement strand
GCTATAGGAGGGGGAAATAATCGGCGGCGGGGAAATTAAAGCACCGACCCGCCACTGTAGTGAGTTACTCACACTCTCTGGAACCTCTTTATCGTCCGGGAAGAAATGTGAGGAGGGATGTGGTAGCGGCGGCAGTGGTGGGGGTAGCAGGCCCGAGAGCAACTCTCAAGGAAGTTTCAAGATTAGTGGAGTGCGACGGTGGCTTTTATATTTATGATATTACCTTCCTCTATTGGAGGACGACGTTTTAGCCTCAAGGTTGAAATTAAAATCCAACTTTCCCAGCACCGGGTACGTAGCAGTGGGGCAGGAGAGGCGGCCGTGGCGAGCTGTGGGCGGAATGTCCCTCCGGAGGAGGGGATTGGGATTAGAGGGCCATTGTGCAATTTCTCATTTTTATGAGACTCGAGTCAGTCATAAGCTCGTGTAAACTTCCATTGATAAATAATATTAGGGGGGACAAAGTGGGATGAGATAAACGGGGGAGCTATGAAGGACCGTTAGGTACGCCGTACAGATAAGTGCCACGATTATCCCTCCTCCTTCCATGAGCTTGTGGTTTAGGAGTTTGCGGGAGAGATGGGGGGAAGATTTACCACTTTTTGATGGCTCATTACTTTTACAATGCGAGTGATTATTGCGGGGGGGCTCCTGTGCCGAAGGCGAGTTATACTATGCGTATATGTGTATAATAACCATTCCCCTCCGCCTCGGCTTTGTTAATCAGAAACCTTAACGGCAGCCCCGGCCCGTTTTCCCCGTCCCGAATGTGGCGTGTAAAGTGGTCCTTTTTCTAGAATCAAAATTATTTTCCCACTCCTCCCAACGACCCTGGACACATGGAGGGAATAAGTGTGGGCGGGGAGCAGCCTGTCAGCTCTCATCACTCTTCACTATTACATTCGCTTGCTCTCAACTTGCACGTGTACAATTTAATAATTTCCGCTCTTCGTGATTACTACGAGGAGAAACGAGATTACTCCCATCGAGTCTCCAGACTATATTCCACTCATTCAGGTCGTCGTCCGTTCTGAGTCGCTGCCCTTTTAAGCTGAGACTTTGGGAGAGCAGCCGGCATTTTCCCTCCATCTGAAAAATCCCAGTAGTCCACCCTCTATCCTCAGTAATCCTATTGTTAGGGTGGAATTTCCCGGTCGGATTACATGACAAGCATGGCGCTGATCCTATTCCCTTCTCCCTAGTTTCTCTGCACTTACTTGAGGGGAGACCGTTGTAATATTCGTCGAGACTGCGGAAACCTCAAGTTCAAGTGCTATTATTCTCAAGCCATCCTCGCCCTCTACTGCTCCGTCCAAGAATTTCACGATGTGCTACTCCTTCTGCTACTATACTGCTTTTACTATGTGATTTAAATCCCCCTGGGTTGGGGATTGGTAGACGGAGCGACGGTTTCCCCCCTCATTCTGGAGTCGCTCTTCAAAAGGAGAGAAAGGGATGAGGAGAGGTTCCGGTGAACAATGGTTAAATGCGGAAGAAAGGGAGGAATTTTTATTCATGCGTCCCTCTCACATGGCTCATGCCAATTACGACAGGGAGACAGGGAAGAAGACGTTTGGTGGACGGGAAAAAACTCGGAGATCAGAGGGCGGAGGAGACGGAGATATAAGTGAAATGGGAAATGTGTAAGGGTTGTCAGACGTAATGCGGAGAATGAATCGGAGTGACTTGAAGGCGATGGAAAGGCATGGACCGGATGGTACTGTTGGGATGCATAAGCCTGTTAAGAGGGACAAAGCCGCTTGCCTTAGGTGAATACTGTCGCAAAACCCCTCTGGCAATTCAACTCAGTGCGTCAGCATAACCTTTCCATCCCTCCGTTTTGGCACTTTTATCAGGGAATCTTGTCCAATTTGTTATGTCATACAGTACAATATGTTGGCGATTCAATGTGCCTCAGTGAATTGTGGGATTATGTCATTGGCGATTCAGTGGCAGAGTGCATTGCAGGCTTACTTCATTGGCAATTCACTGTGGCAGAATGGAAAGGAAGTTTAATTCATTGAAGATTCAGTAGTGGTGGAATGGAGAGGAAGCTTAAGGCAATGGAGATTCAAAAGCAGAGTGGATTTGCAGGCTTGAGCCTTTGGTGGTTCCGTGGCAGGAGTGCAGGCTTAGCTCATTGGCGATTCAGCGGCAGAATGGAGTGCACAATTCAGGTCATTGGCAATTCAGTTCTAGAACACAAGTATTAAATCATTGGAGTGAGCGCCAGAGAGTGGTCTACTCAAGTCTTGAGCGATGAAATCCTTGTCACAAGTCATTGGTAGTTCAGTGGCAGAATGCCCAGTTCAGAAGTCCGCTCCAATGCAACGTCCGAGGTCCCTCATCTAAAGCTTGGAGAATACAGAGGCTAGATCCAATGGAAGATCAGAAGAAATCTCTTCCCCGAACCCTCCTAGTTTCCTGCTCAATCCCTCCCTGCATGAGTACAAGGCGAAACATGCTCAGAGATGGGCCCTCTGCTCCCGACTGGATCACCCTCACTTTGTCACGTCAACCCCCCTTGTGGAAGTTTGGTGGCTAATGCAAGCTTTTACGGTTAACACGTCTCAATTTTTAGTGAATCCATTCGTTCCGCTCCCACCATCAACCATCCTAGCTCCCCCTCGCCTGCTTATAAATGGCCCCTTTTAATCAATGAGCCCCATTTCTCACTCTCCCGTAGCCCATCCAGCTGTACTCCCATTTTAACATAGATATACGCACATCCAGCCTTGTCCATTAGGAGGTGTCAACCCGTTGACTCTCCTTCCTGATCCGCCCGCGGTTTCCCATTAAAAATGATAATGGCCTCCCATTTTGTCATTGAAAAATTAAAGTAACTCAAAGTACCCTTCACTGATGGGCCAAATAGTAGTAGTTTGTATTACCTCCACCATCACCCTCCATGGGAAATCTCACCTCTGTCTAGAGTAATGAAACCACTATTATCTATGTATGCGGAATCTAATCTGCAGCTCAGAGTCTCGGGTCGGGCACATGTTTTACAACCTCTACCTACACTGTAGCACTTGGATTCGATGGATGTGTGGGCTTCATCCGTGTTTGTTATTGGTGTACGTGAATAAAACGCGGCCACTACTGTTTGGAAACCTTTGAGTCCCTAAAAGGATTTGGGGCTCGTCTGTTGGTAAGCGATACACTTTGGACCGACTGATTAACTCTCCCACCGCACGCGGGCCTCCTGAATCAACTCTTTCTTTCAGCCGTCCTCTAATCGGTTTTGTCCTCCCGTTTACTCTCTCTCTCTCTCTCTGCCTTGTTGGAATAACTCTGGGAACTGCGGACCGCAAATGCTCGCTTGATCTGACTCAACTCGCCGCGCTCTGTCTCTATACCCCACGAGCAATAATGTAGTCAGAGCTGACGTCCGAAACACAACAAGTCCATTTGCCCCGGCAAATTGCTCAAACACACTCGACTCATCCGTCTTCTTGTTGTGGGTAAGGAAATCTGGTCGGGGAGTTTACAAAATGTTCTTCAGACTCAAAAGCCCGCGTATATATTCTCCACTGTTTTTGTTTTTGCTGTTGCTGCCCACACTGCTTCTGCTACTGCTCTTGTCACGATTACCAGGGCTGTGCCCAGATATACGACATTGTTCCCAAAATGAGGGAGAACGGACTTCACCACGTGCCTCCCGCATCTCCCTGACCGAATTTTATATACTGTGAGCCTCCAGGCCCACGGCTCACATACTCACTCACACATGCTTACAACAAGTTATAGCAGGACACTTTTTCCTTTGTTTACGACTGCCACGACTACAAAACTCTGTGAGTAGCACTAGTAAAAGTTGGCTGGTTGAAGCCCTGGAAATGCTCGAGGCCCCAAGCGCAGAGTGATGGGGAAGTAGAGCGTATATGCTATATGTAATAGCAGGCTCCAATGCACTACAACAGCATATTATACATGTAGTAGCACGTCCCCAAGAGTCTCCTCCGAGGATATACATGGACCAAATTCTTGATGGCAGTTGGCAGGGAAGTACTCGACGATTTTTCCGACTGTCCTAACGCCACCACTGCTACTACCGCCGCTCCTGCCACCGCTCCCATCACCACCGTAGTAACGACGACGACGACGGCAGAAGAAAAAGCTCTCTCACATGTCCAAGTCCTCAGAGCATACAAGTCAACATCCAGCGCGAGAAAGTGTATTGCTTACAAGTGTTCTGCAACTGAGAGGGAGAGAAGGAGGACGGGATAGAAGGAGTACACCTACTTCTGACTCTAATGCCCTCACGCCATCGTTCCGCTAGCTCCTTCCTACCCCTACCTCACAGGGGAATATTTCAAATACACTCAGTCAGCCTCCTCCGACCAGATCTTCACAGAGAAGGAGCTTGAGAGAGAGAGAGGATTTCCACTGCGATGTGATGGCCGTATCCCCTCGTCACGCCCTTGGATGTGGCAAGAAACATTTAGTAGGATTTACATGAGACGGGAAAGTATATATGTGGCGGAGTGACTTTCGGAGCTGACTGAGCGGTTTATGCTTCCCTCAACCCACACACACACACATACCACCCATATCATAATGTAAATGCGTATACCTTTGGTACTATGGCCCCTCATTTTTTACACACAGACACACCCACATGCACATAAGGACAGCAGTGCAGGACACACCCACATACTCTGAGGGATTTGTAAGAAAAGCATTGACTCCGAACCACCTTGTTAGACGGCTCCATTCTCCCCTTATCCCCCATCGTTTAGATAGACTGCACATGCGGAAGGTCAGCCGTCACCCAGTGCAGTGCCTTCCGAAATTTATGTACAGAAGTACGGATCTTTCCTTTGATTTACAGCCCACGTCACACTATCCTGCAATAGCTCCTCCCTGGATCCCAGCCATGCCGGAACTCTTGGGATAGACCGTGGATACTGTGGCCGAGATGGAGACGCGCCCACGGAGATCCACCAGATGCAAATGATGGGCCGGTGGAATGGGAAAGGAGAGACGTCAGGCAGGGGGGTAAGTAAGACGAATGATGGTCAATAAATACGTAGTTGTTTATGTGCGTCGGGTGAAGCTGGATATTCATGCTGCGTCTGCTCCTGTTGTGGACTAATAAAAAATCGATCAGTTCACCCACCCGGCCATTATGCGGGAGGATGGAAAACACTGTATCCGTCCATGCATACGTGAGCGGGACGGAGGGCCACAGCTTTATTAGCAGGCCAATTTGACTTGCATATCGAGTTACTGGTTTTCCAAGAGGCGTTGTATACCGCCGATAGGAATGTTCAGCGGAGAAGGCTAATGCAATTACTTTTTGTATACATATGTTGGCGTGTTTCACTTATACGCTGGTATGCTCGGTTCATATTGGCGGTGGTGGTTGTACAGAATATTTGGGCTCAAATTGACTGTTATTTATACAGAAGCTGAAGTAAAGGGCTCCTTCGTAGATTTATGGGAGTTTGGCCTGTATTTCCATTGTACACAACAACGGCGGTCCGGGTGGGGTTAATACACAAATTTGAGAAGCTAAAAAGTTCACATCACAGACCCACACCGATGAGCATTATGGAATAAATATGAGCGGGTTTCCAAAATGGAAATTGGAATATGGAGGTAGTAAAAGCCGCATCAGTCACCCTCACACCAGCTTGCTCCGAAGTTTGAACCGCTCTATAAATTCTTCTGATTACACTTTCACCAGAGAGTGAGAGAGTCAGAGTGAGAGAGAGAGAGAGAGACGGTTGAGAGTCGACGGGTAGCCAGCCATATGTGTTCACTCCGCGATCCCTATGTGAGTCCCTGTGTGTATGGTCCTGATAGATCCAAAAAGATTATTTTTATGATGGGAAGTATGAATATGAAATGTCATTTGCCACGTTTCCACCCTGATAGATGTTGCCGCACAGTGAGTCGAGCAATGGTGGCTTCTCCCTGCCGGAACCATTCCCATGATAGTGCACCAGCTGGTGGGCTCAGTTCAGTGCAGCGGTGTGTATGTGTGTGTGTGTGTATGTGTGGAAAATTCGTGAGTGTGAAGCCTCAGTGTGACTTGATCGGTTTATTCAGGGGAAGTCGCAGGTATGTACGTAGGATTTGAAAAACTGACACGTGAAAAGAAGTAGCTAGCGTGCGGAGTAAGGCTCGTCCCATGGAAATCCCCCCACATCTCTACACACTCAAATATACACACGTCCGTACATACAGAGTCTTTTTCCCGGAATAATCCGTCTAATTTTTTCAACTTATTGCCACACACATGCACGGCATGCAGGATGGAATATCACAAAAGTTCGTTCCCTTCTCTCCCCATTCCCGAAAAATGGGATAGAGTATGACGACGGTGTTCCAAGTCGGAGCGGGAGACTCGGGAAAATTGCAACTTTCTCCTCTCAACTCCGCACGCAGAGGGACACGCAGGGTAACTCCGTTTAACATAGTCACGGAAAGGTTTGGCTCAGGAAATTGACGGGAGCGGTGGCTATGCCCTGCTGGAGTGGGATTTTATGATGGTGCGTGTCAGCGTTTATCCATTTTCCTCAAACCCTCATATTCAGCATGCAAAGTAAGTGGGGAGTGGGGTTCACTCTACCTTGGAACGGGGGACATAACTTTATGTTGTCTCAACTCACTTTGCCCGAGTTGTAAAAACGGGAGGGAGTAGGAGGTATTTCCTCACACAACAACTCTAAAACTGTGCTGTAGTAGCAGAGGCGAGAGGAATATTACTCTGTGTGAGAACTGTAGTGCGGTGGCCCGTATGGGAGTGTGCAGTGACAGGATCTTAAAGGACGGTAATTTACTTGCCGTGTGCACTACGTGGACGTAGGGTTGGGTGTATGCATGCGTGCATGAGTGGATGAGCACATTCCGTGCAGAGATAAACTGGGTTGTTTGTCTGATAAAATGGAGGACATATTCTGCTTTGAGTAGCCCAGTGGGGGATTCGCGCAGCAGAACATGCCCGCAGCAGTCTTCTCAATGCTCGCCATCGTCCCATGTATGCATTCCGCTGTGTCACACTGACCGAGTCATAAAATGCAGCGAGAGCCCCTGCATTTTGGAATTCTAAATTCCATCCTCCAAATCAAATAGACTCTTCTTCCGACCCCACCGAATGAGCTAAGTTTACGCTAAGCTGGGAGTGCTATATGTGCTGGATGTGAAATCCCAATAGAGATTAGTTCAGTCGTCGTCGACGTCCTCGTCCTTCTCCTCTTCCCACTCAACTCACTTTAAGCCTTTCACCTTGGAGAGGATTTTCGTGGGAAAAATTAAGTTATGGAATTTAGGAGGAAGCGGAGCAGTGCAGCTGGCCAAAGCCCCCGGAGTTAGTGCGAGAGCTTAATAAGAGTTATATTTATGTAGAATATGTATATTTATGTGCTTAAGACACGCTATATGGTGAGTGAGTCTACGACCACGAATTTTCCACCACTACCACTGCTACTACTGATTTCCATAATAGGCTCGCGGAAAAACTTTGCTCAATTGTTTCTGGCCGGATGAAAGTGAATCTCTGGTTTACTTTCTCCACTTTCTCCATCCATTTCTGAATTAATTTATCTTCATTTAGAGCCGGGCTTGAGCTCGTATCAAGAGCCATCAGGCGAGAGATTCTATGAGCAGAAGAAGGATGTGTGTGTGTGTGTGTGTGTGTGTGTGTGTTTGTGTGTGTGTGTATGTGTGTGCAGGTACGGATTTGTGGTATCTGTAGAGCATGCATTTACTTCGCCTGAGGAACCATAGACTCCCTGAGTCAGAGGCGGGCACTATATAGAAGATGCATAGCTTTTGTGCATGCTTTCACCCGCAGCACACACAGCCCTCGTCATCATCGGTGACCAACTTTTTCCCTGTGACTTTCCCCGTCGTCTGTATCCAGATTATCTTTTGTCGTCCCGCTCGCTCTCCCGCACTCCCCGAGTTAGAAGTTAATCCGGAACGTCTTGAGGAAACATCACCGTCTACCCGTCATCTTAATACCCGGCACAGGCGCTACTCTGCGTCTTCACGGTACGAAATGAGCATTTATGCAGGCGTTGCGGAAATCACCCATGGTTTCCATCAAGGCTGTAAACGGTGAGGATCACACATGCATGTATGGAGCCCTCCATCTTTCTGTCACCCCTTTGACTGTATACCCAGTCGTCTCCTCACTCTCGTTATCCACCTCTCGGAAAGCCATCAATTTTTAACCACTTCCCCGCCAGTCCATTCCGTTTCCCCCAATCTTTCCCTGTACACGTACACACACTGCAGTAGTACACGTGGACGCAGTCGTGGCCCGCACATTGGGTAACCCCTTTTTCTCCTAACAAGCTACTACAGTTGGAAGCGGCTCAAACATGCACACACACACACACACACAGAGTCCCACTTCGAACTCACTAATAATTACAATTTTATTACATAGTCTTCCCGCACACACAAAAGATCCCCCTTTTCATTCCCGCGGCTGTCATCTCCTTGGCCTTGAGTGGAGCTCATCCAGCCGGGAGGCTCCCACTGTTCGGTACACACTTGAAAGCCTTACATGTTTGAAGGCCAACGACGAAGATATGATGAAAAACAAGGAAATCGATTCCAAGGGTTGCACGCAGTATATATGTAAGTAGCGTTTCCCACCTTGGATTCAATTAGCGCCATTTATCATGCACATGGGCGGGTGGGACTTGATAGGAGCGTGGAGAACTGATCTCCTGCATGTAAATGTGAACGGGGAAGTTGTGTTTGAATCTTGACATGAGTAGTAATAGTAGTAGTATTAGTAGTAATAGTCGTAGAACCCTATTTGACAGTGAAAATGGGACTTTTACCATATCAGGGCAAGGTGTTTAGTTTATAGGAAAAGTGGTTTTCGCATCGTTGCCAATAATCATGCATAATAACAACAACATAAATGTTTCACGAAGAATAATATTGATCGGCGTATTTGCTTCTGTGAGTTGGGTAATCTGCATAAAAGGGCAGGAGCATGTACATACGCGCTTCTCCCAGGAGGAAACTTATTCCACTGTACGATCCTGCTGTATGCTAAACAGTATATACTCCACTCCGAGCGTACAAGTGTGGAGCCTTCAGGACTGACTGACTGTAGACGGGTGCGCTAGCCTACTAAGTTCCTGTGTGTACTAACACCATTCTCTGCCGCCACATACGGCTCAGTTTATTGACTCATCACGCCATTTACTCCCTGCTTTCCCCAGAGCCTGTACGGAGAACAGAGGGCACTATATCAGTCCCGGTCCCAACACTCCGCTATCGGGAAGGACAGAGCATTACGACGACGTGAGAACTAATTTGAAACGTACTTCCCGCTAAATTTCCACTAAATTGCCCCCTACAAATTATTCAGGCTCCCATTAGCTCATGAGATGGATGAAGGGGTAGAGAAGTCTAAATATTTAAATGTGCGCATGCCTGTATCATGATGAGCAAAAATTCTGCAAGCTCTCACACAATGTCAGCTGTCCGAGTTCCCTCCCATGCCCTCCCCCGGGTTGCTCCCTTTGGAATCTCATGCTATTAATGCACATTTAAACCTTGAATATTTGATAAATAAGGAGGCGTTGTGAGTCCATGTGATTGTGCATGTATGTTTCGTCGTCGGAATCTTTTTGGATGTCTGTGTGTGCAGTCAGATTATTTATTACCCCGTTTTCCTTGTCAACTCAGAGACGCATGCACAAACTCAAATGCTTTTACTGGCGTACAAACATCCGGCTACTTTTGCATATACCCACGCACACACAAAGATTTTGTCTGCACACCATAGCACACACGTGCACACACATTATACCAATTTACGTCCAGAGATGAACAGGACCATTCACTCGCACTCAGACACCTCTCCTCCGTACACACACGAAAGCACATACACATATGTACATTCACACACAGGGACGTACACACATACACAAACGTTCCCACACACACATTGACACATAGCCACACACACTAACAAGCACACATGTGCACACGCACCCACCACTCACACGCATTCACAACCACACACACTCCCCACGGCATCAAAATCAACTTACGCACAACTTAGACTCACATATGTACAAACATCCACTCACACGTACACACACGTACTTACGTACATACGCTTAGTTTCATACACATACAAACTTACGTGCTCAGACTTAATTTCACGCACACACACACACAAACTTGCACACACACAAAAACAAAATGAGTTTAACCGGCGCTCAATAGGTCTCTTGTTGTCTCTCTTTCACTCCATTTTCCAGCCATCTCCCAAGCCAATTTCATCCCATTTTCAAAAGGCCGGGAGTACAGCAGGGCTCCTGATGGAAGTATCCCCTCAATTTATGTACAAGTGGGTCTGAACGGAATGTCAATACTTTGTTTTGACCTTGGCCTAGTTATGGTGGGGCAGAGTACTATTAGTGGAGCTAGAGGCGGTGAAAGGTTTGTGGTGGGCTGAAGGACTTAAAATTCATAGCCGTCTCCGGGATGGAAATGAGAAAATGAAGCTGCACCTGGATGAGTCGAGCATAAAGGAGTGGGAGTGTAAGTGGTAGTAAATTGGCTGGGACTGGTATGCTGGTTCGAGGGATGGCAGTACAAGATGTCTCCCTGCAGGAGGCTCTCTATTCATCCGTACGTTTATGGTGGGGGTCCCACAGTAATCTAGTACCACTCACTATGTGTACAACACGAGCAGTAGCAGGAGCAGCCGCCACATCAACTCTGATTTCCCCTCCCATCCTGATTAAATATGAAACGCGGTCTGAGTTGAAGGAGGTAGAGTTATGGGAGAAGCCGCCAGGAGTGAAAGGAGGACGAGAGGGTGTGAGTGATATCTATAATAACGCTTCTTTTCTTACCTGGCAGGGAGACAATCCAGAGAAGAAGGAGCGTCTTGGCCATTATGTCCTCCACCGCCTTCGCCCTCACTCCTGTCTCCTGACTCTTCTTCTTCCTCAACTCACTCGCAGTTTGTCTCGCTACATAAAAGGGGATGAGTCAGGGGGTGACAGTATGGGAAGGAGGCCGAGTTGAGTTTTCCTTCAGTTCGTTTTTTTTGTACCCAGTCCCCACAAACACCGGCGTCGCACGTTACAAACACAGGGCGGCCTACTGAGGTACACAAGGGCTTCTTCCGGCTCAAATAAATTTCACCACGTACATAAAAGTCGTCCCTCTTCCGCACCCTAGGAGTCGAGCCCCACTCGGTCAGACGGAAGGAGTGAATTTAAAAGAGGATCCACGGAATTATTTATGTTGATCAAAACCTTTAATTCCCCTCCACGGAATGAATAATTGATTTCCTTTGTCCCGGACCTGTCCACCTCCTTCTTGGGGCTCAGTCCGTCCTACTCCCCATTTCCAGGGGGCTAGCAGCAGTGCGGAGTTGACGTGGGATGTAAATGATGTCGTCCGATTCTGTCAGTCGTAATTCACGCCGGCTCCCCTGGCGACGAACCCTTTTAGTTTAGCATCTCCTAGCCGGGCTCAGCCTGGAATGAGAGAGAGAGAGAGAAAGGGAACATGTGGATTTTAGATGGTAAATATAAGGAAATCACCGATGGAAATCTCATTGCGCACGGGCTGCGGTTCCAATTAATTCCGCGGTTTCAAATGACCATATTTCTCATCTGGAGTCGTGTCGTCTCACCGGAGTGGCCTAACTGTGTGCATGGGGAGGTGTATAGGGCTTGGCCCCCTGCTGCGGTCGGGTCGGCAGGGAATGTGCGGAGCGTGGGCTAATTATATATAGTGTTCCATAATGGGAACCTTTGTCTCATTAGTTGATAAATTGGCAGTAGTAAGGCCTGACTAGGAAAGCGAGGGTAATATCGGCCGTAAATATGCTGAGAGGGAATTGGAACTCAGTCAGTCCATGGGGGCTTTGGCTGGTAGAGACGTGAGGGTGTGCTCCCATTAAGTATATATGTTACGGACACACAAACTGGTGAAGGTTCGGGTGTACTCAAGTGACGGCCGGTGCGGAGGTTAAACGTTCCACGTGTGTGTGCCTACACGTAGATTTTGCGTGGATGCTCACGTGGAGGCTTAATTTTACTGCGTGGCCATCCTTATAGTTGTACTTCCGTACGTGTGGCTGTGTGTAGGCCTAACTTTGTACGTGTATGTATGTGAGTGTGCGTGGGGATGTGAGGACTTTGATGACTTCGTGTGTGCAGGCTTGTGAGTCTGTGTGGTAATATGTGGACGTGTATGACTTTGTCTGACCGTGTGCTGTGGGACTACGTGCATCTCGACGACTTTGTGTGATTTAGTATGTGGATGCGTGTGTATGTGTGGCAATGTATGTAGGGCTGTAGTGGTTAATCCAGCCGGCCTCCGCTCATGCATTCCGCTTGTTTAGCACACTGTACACGAGGGTGAAGTGAGATCAGAGGGGATCTCATTGCGGGGGCTCCAAAACGACTCCTCCGTTCACTTCAAGTCAGACAGACTCATATGCCGACGGGCACACATGCATACACAATTGCACCCTTACAAAGGCCTCACTATCACCACCTTTCGCATTCATCTCATCGTAAACTATCCTTTACGTTGCAGGGGACAAAGTTGTGAGCGTGTGAACTCCGCACGAGCGAAGTAGCGGGCGGCGGTACGGGCTCAAATCTTTTTCTCCCAATAATCGAATTCATTACGCCTACTACCATTCGGGCCTTGCCGTTCGCCGACATGCTCAACAAGCTGTGCGGACTTCATACATGGCTATGGGCCGCCGAACCTTGCATAAATCCCTTCTTCTCTCAAGCTCGCAATCACTATCCTTACCGTATGTTCTCATTTCAACGCATTAATTGAATGAAATGAGTAGAATTGTGCGATGGTGCGTGCTGCTCCGTCATTCGTCCCCTCCCTGCAGAGGACGGCGGAGAGATTGGGATAATGCTGCTGCTTGTGCTACTACCACTACTACTACTACTACTACTGCTACTGCTCCTCCTGATGATGATGAACAAATTAGATTAAATGGGAAAAGCTTTGAAATGAAAATTTTCCTCCACCCCTCCATCCCATCCTATAGGGAGCTCCTAGCTCATCTGTATATTTATATCTGCACCCTGAGATCTGCCACGGGAGTCGCTTCTGCACACATTGAATTTGTAGGAATTCAAACCAAGTCTGCAAGCAGACAAAAGGGGGAGAATTTCATTGGGAGTGGACATAGTGGCGGGGAGACAAGATGAAAGATGTTCCTGATTGGTATTTAATTAGGGGAGCGGATCAATTACAAATGTGTCGTAATGAGATAATCAGAGCAGACCAGTCATAGTCCCTCACCTTCTTCCCCCTTCTCTGTCCCTCGTACTTTCTCTCGCTCTCTCTCTCTCCCCTCCAAGATAAATTACTTTAATAAAAACTTAAGATTGGCCCATCCGCAGACGGGAGGGCGGGGGTAGGAGGGGTGAAGTGCCGGAAAGACAAGAGAAATTCCGACGGCCCCCGCTGCTCTAACGTTCTTTTGCCGATCATAGCCCCACGTTTGCTCCTTCAACCACCACCACTTACAACAAGCGGCCTTTCCTCCTGCATACCAGCATGTGAGGCCTTCTCCCCTCTGTAGTATCACATCCCCTTATAATTAAACCTTATAAATCTTTTCCTGTCCCATTTTTAGCACGAGATTTTCCTGATTTATCTCCAGAACTGAAGGGTCAGGGGGGGATGGGTGAGGACGGGGTAAATGTTACCTTGGCATTCCCTTTAGATATCAGTAATCATGTCAGAGTTAGGGTGGGGAAGTAGTGTAGAATCTATCCATAAGCTCGCCATTCCCACTGTGTCGGGACATTCCTATTGTGTCCTTTGTGTGTCCATGTAAATCCAGCGATGGAATTAAAGGGTGGGCAATTGTACTAAAAAATTCAAAATGAAGTGGGTGTTTTATTGAAAATGTCCTCAAGGGGTTTTCACTGTTCAGAACGTCCTTGAAACTGCATAGTTTCAAAATGGCCACAGACACAGTCATACGTACACACGTATTCGCCTACACACGGTCATACACAGTCCCACACATGCATTCAGATGATATAATCATACACATATGAAAATTACCATGCACTCACACACGTAGCCCTATACATGCTGTCACACAGACTTACACAATGTCATAAACATGTGCGTAGTCTCACATATAGTCACATACGCACACAGTGTTACACATGCTCACAGCCCTACATACATTGCCACACATACACACGCATCCACATACTAAATCACACAAAGTCGTCGAGATGCACGTA
>VYYI01002648.1:0-14246 GCA_021029175.1 Bilobella aurantiaca | reverse complement strand
AGAGACTGCCTCGCTCCTTCTGTTCCTCTGCTCTTCTTCTTCCTTGCTTGTTCCCTCGTTGGGTGGTGGTGAGTCGTGCGCAGAGACGACTCCGTTACAAACACCTCATTAATTTAGAGGCTTTTTTAAAAGTAAATTACAGGGCTTTTGATACACTAAGGTGAGTTAAGGTGAGGCTTTAGCCACAAAACAAGAGCATCAATTACCACCTTGTACAGTGTGCGTCTTAAATGATCCATTGTCTTTCTGGGCTTCAGAGATTTTGTGGTAGATAGTTAGGGCTTACTATTCGAGCCAAAAACAGAAAAATCTGATTTTCGAGGTTTCTGAAGCACCGATTTTTGGAAAGTAGTCAAGATTTCTTTGTACTTTCAAACAATGTGTTGTACTTTGAGACGTTATCATGTTCACGATTGTAAATTGAAAAGTTTTTTTCAGTTGACTGGGTCCTAAAACTTTCCCTAAAATTAAGGTTGACTTTGACATTTAAGATGACCGCGCTTTGGACCAATTGCTGGTGGGTGGTGTTGATGACGTGGTTGCGTGACAAGGGACCTCGTCTGACCTGTCCGCTCGTCAACGCCTGACCATTTTTTTTCTAACCGTGTTTTCTTACAATGTATTTTCAAATCGGATTTCATGTTACAGGATTACAAGTTTTTTCTTTCTTTCCGTTCTTTATAGGTAACAAAAGTTGTAAATCATGTAAAGGCTCAAAACTCCCCTTTGAACCCGAACCGTACATTTACGTCCTTATGACGCTTCGCTTTTTGCTTCGGCCTTGCTCATACTACCTAATTATAATTATTTTCTCTTTAAGCGCTTTTTTTTACAATCATTTCGGTTAGGAAAAGGGTTAAGTATCTCCAGTATCTCCAAGCAGTACTCACCTCATACAGTGTTACAAAACAGGGCCTTTTACTTGGCCCACTTCCGGTGTCAATCTCATTCTTACAAAACTCGAATAGATTTATGATCGGCCTTCTGACATTTACGAATAGGCATTTGTGCATAACAACTTTTATTTCATCCGGTTCCATTTTCCAGGAAGCTTTAATTTCAAAAGAGTTCTGCGCCAATTCTATTTCAAAAATTGCATATGCGCCGCATATTAAAGTCATTAATTATTACCAGTAGATTCTCCCTTTTACTCTTCTTTTCCTACTGGAACTTCAAATGTGTAAATGTTATGTAATTACTTATAGGCTTTGGCCTACTGGAAGTGGTTTAGATTGAGAAAATTAATAAAAAATAGCTAAAGAAGCCCGTCCGAGAGGATTTAAAAAAAATTTTGAGCCCTCCTCGGACACGCTAGTTTGCCAAGTTATTGGAGGGTATCATAAGCTGTTGGCCTATTAAGAATACTTAAAAAATAATACTTTAACTTAATTTAATACTTTAATTAAAAATAAAAGAGAAATATAGCCAAACAAGCCCGTCTGAGGACGGGAAGGTTTTGATTTCGGATCCTCTTGTCCTAGGACGGGCTTTTTTTGGCTAGCTTTAATTGTCTCAATTTATTGTTATAGTATTGTTGGCCTACTGAGAATAATTAAATTTAGAAAATTACGTACTGTGAAATTGCGAAATTCAGGGCTGTTTGGCCTCCAAGGGCAAACTTCCCATGGGAGTTGATTATGAATAGGATAGAATGATGTGATGAAGTGACGATTGGACGTTGTTGGAAGTTAACTTAGAAATTAAGTTTAATTTACTTTGGAAATTTGTGGTTGCTGTTAGGTAAGGCCTTAAGCTCATTCATTGGTCAAAAGTCAGAGGCTGCAACGGGTGGGTTAATTAAAATTGGGAGAAGTACTTGTAAAGATGTGATTACATCCAAAGACACTTCGTCTGCCAGGGCCTTTTTGAAACATTACAGTTGAAAGGTCCAGATAAAAACTTGTTCTCAAATTCTCAGACTTATCTTCCCAGTTCCGCCGCGCAGAACTCCACTCGTCTTCTAATGATATAATTCACTAGAACGCAACTTATCGCTTTTAATATCTACATCAAGATACTTTGACTTGAGCAGGAAGGCAGTCCGAGTAATTACTTGTAAAGTTTCATTCAAAGTACTCCTTCAGACGGGCAAGGGATGGTGGCAAGAGCTTTTAAACGCTTCGAAGGGCTCCCCAATATCCATGTTCTCAGGGCCCTCTGGGACTGGAAAAGGAAATGCGGAAGGGGAGCCAGAGTGAAGCATAATTAGCTCGAAAATATCGGAATCCAAGCGTCATTTTTTTAGCGGTCATGTTACCAGCTCCACCACCAACTGCGAGAGACCCACCACGAATTTTTTTTTAAATACTGGAAAAAAAAAAGAGCGGAAATAATTTTGGTCGTCGATGACATAAGGCCTCAAGTGACACTTGACATGCCTAAGGAGTGTAAAATTTGGGAGACGCTTCGTTGCTCCCAAAAACACGTTAAGGGCAGGGCATACCGGCAAAATTGCACACACAAAAATGGCGCAAAATTGCGAAATTTTTCATGGAAGCTTTGGTTTGAAAATAGTAGAAGGGCGGGCCCCGTTTTGGCCAACTTTTGTTATTGTATGGTGAATAGGTGACAGATAATTTATTTGGGACACAAATCCAAGGCATGGTAATTGAATTTCAGGATTTCCAGGCAGAGGAGGCTGGAGAAGTTAAGTGGGCCCTTAACAATGGGCCCACATTGTCCATCTGCTCTGCCACGGCCCCTACCAGAGTCACAAATCACAGTCGCCCATCGCCACAAACAATAGTCACTCCATTGAGGGCCCCTTGTACAAGGCCCTGTGGCACCTGTAGTGCCAAAGGGCCCACAACCGCTTGACACAATGTCCATTGACGAGGTAGCTTCTGCCGTGACAACAATCCAAATTGCCAAGCCTCCCTTAACTCCACTCAAGCGATTCACGGAGTAGAGGGACAATGACAGCAACTTTTGTCATTTATTAATTTCAACTTCAAATTATGACAAGCATGTATTGCAAAGCGAGTTTCGTCCGTAGCGCAGTGGCTAATTCATGATTCTAGTAGCGCAAGATCAGCACACACAAAAAAGGAGGGCTTAAGTTGCAGCGTCACGGACGCTCTGGCCATGTCAAATTAGTTGATAAATTCAAGTGGTTTGTCATGGTGGTAACAAGGGGCTAAATGGGCAAAAGGACTAATTCTTGATTGAAATTTGATGAAGAGAAGATGAGGGGGTTGATTGTATTGAGGGGGATGAATGGGCCCTTAATGAGCCCTTGATGCCTAGGTTTCATTTAACTGCCTTGATTTCAAACGAGGTTGCTTTTAAATACAATTTAATTGCAATTTTTTTTATGCTTTTTCAGGAGGATGTTCCCAACGGTGCGAATATCCTTTTCGGGGTTGCAATTAGACCAGAGATATGCTGTGCTACTTGACATTGTTCCTGTGGATACGAAGCGCTATCGCTACGCCTATCATCGCTCATCATGGCTCGTGGCGGGTAAGGCGGATCCACCGGCCCCGTCAAGGCTGTACGTCCATCCAGATTCACCGTTCACGGGGGATCAGCTTCGGAAGCAGGTCGTGTCATTCGAAAAGGTCAAGCTCACCAACAATGAAATGGACAAGCACGGCCAGGTCAGTTCAAAATTATTAAATTTAAAGTGACTTCCGTAAAGGTAAGGGTCAAAGTAATTTTTAGGCATACGAAAATATTAGCAACTACCATAAAGACACATCACTCGTTTTGTCTCCTGTAATATTTGTATTCTAAAATTCGCATAGGTGAATTTCGTAACAGGGTTGAAAAAAATATTTTCGAAAAAAAAGAAAAAAAAAAGAGGTATACTACTATTTCGTACTCTTTATTCTCTAATATTTTACTATTCAATTGTGTCGAATTTCCAAACAAAAATATCGGTTTTATAAGAAATGAGCACGGTTTATTCAATAATTAATTAAATATCTGTTAATAACGGTTCTTGTGAATACTATGCGCAATCACAATTTGCATGCATTATTGAATTAGCTTAAGTTTTCAAGTTAATCTCAGCTTTGATTTATTCATTTATTCTTTAATTTTGGTTGATTTTTTAAACACTTTACTCATGGAATATGCAGTGGGGTACAGTTAAGCCAGGGTTTGAATGAAAGACATAGTTTGAAGGGTGTTAGGGACGAGGTTAACGCGTGTTGAGGCTCGTATCAGAAGCATTGTCTTATCGCCAAGTGCATCTTAGCCAGAAATAAGAGGGGCATAATTTAATGCGTGTCGTACTATGACTAGAAATATTTGTTACCTTGGACACTCGAATCTAAAAGCAGGAGGGGGTCCTCGAAGGGGACATTTTTCAAAAGCGATTTGTATCATTCGCCACCCCCACTAGGGCCATGCAGCGATAGAGCTTCCTGAAGCTAAAAAAAGTTTTATAACGCTTCGGGACAATTTATTGTAAAATCACGGTACTTTTCACCCCTCTCTCAGCCTTCTCCTTAACGAACGACGACCAGCTCTAAAGAATGCGTTGTTGAGAGGTTATTGTGCTGAAAATTAGGAATTGAATTGTTCAGTGTAATTGAAACTAACAGGGAGTTAAACAGGCTTTGACAAAAATATTACAAGGTGATTAAGGGACTCTCTTCAAACATAAAAAAGTAATTTAACCAGTTCCTGCAGACAGGACAACTTAAGGCAATGAAGACTATGTAATAAAAGCTGTGGACAGGTTGAAAAGAAATTAAGGAGTCGAGACCCTGTCCCTTCATTCAAACGAGCCCTGAGTCCTGCGCGTAACGAACATTAATTGATGACTCTGGCAGTATTTTCTGTTCCCTGTCATCGTAAAACTACGTTACCTACTCACCTGTAATAAGCAATCACCTCATGCATATTTTAGGACCAGGTAAGGGTCCAGGAGTCACTTTCATCCGATGGGCATCATCCCAGTCATAAAGATGAGGTGAAGAAGGTTTGAAGGATGGAAATAGGCAGACAATTTGAGGCATGTCAACGTTTGTTGGTAATAGTGCGTGCCTTGATGAAGAACATATCTAGTGACATGAGCACGATTATTATAGAAGACTTGTCAAGGGTAGGCCAATCATTTAAAAAAACAAGTTTTGAAAAAGAGGCAGAGAACAACTACTAAAATAAGTTATAAATTACGAAGTTAATTTATTAGCTGTTAAGTCCACAATTTTTGCTCAATTTCTAAAAATTGAGATCCGGGACTGGTTTGTGGAGAGGAAAGAGTTCGTGGGGCCGTTATTTGGATCTTTACGGTAACATTCCAAAACCACCTCTATAAATGTCCCACAGTAGGATTAAAAAGTAGAAGGGAAGGGGGAGATTTAGGGGACATAAATTAAATGTGATACTCTAAACTTACATAGGGAAATAAAGAATTTAGACAATTCCTTTAGGAAGGAAAGGAGACTTCATTCACAGCGGGATGCTGATCCTGATCTTTGATAAATTGAAAAAATTTAGAGATCAGCATCATCTTCTTCTTGAAAAAAAAAATTCCCATAATTTCCGGTATACTGGACATTTTCCAGTTATTGAGAACGTTGGAATTTTTTCCAGTTTTGAAATATGAAGATCTCTCGCCGAATTAGACGTCATTTCTCATTTCTCATGCTTTAATTCCAGGTCTGGGTGGTCGGGCTTTCAAACCACTTAAATACATGTGTAAATTATTTTTTTGTCTTGCTCCAGTGCATACCAAATGCATTAAGAAGTCCGGCGAAGGCGGGTAGTAAATCCGAAGCTTTTTGGCTGACCTTAAAGCGGGTACTTAAGGGCACTCCTCTTCTGTCAAATATCTGACCGCTGTCGGGTCAGAAGAGTAATACAGATCTCTCTCGAGCCCTTAATTCACCCACCCACTCCCTTTAACTTTAATGGTTATGAGAGGGGCCCTTTGAAGTAAATCAAAAACTTCTCCGAAGGGCCCTTAGAAAAGCTCGAAAAGTATCACAACAGTTTACTAGAAAAGGACCACTTCAGTGCTTCATAACACCAAATTCTTCAATCATGCTCCCCATTACTCTTCATAAATAAATTAAACCGCTGTTAACTGTACTTTTCATACAGCAGCTCTTGAGAGTTTGCATAACAATTAAAGCAACGCTTTCAGACCTTTTGAAAATCCTTTTTCGCACTCAAAGTCCTTTTTTGTCCTTCAAGACCTTTTTTGGGCTTTGAATGCAATTAGTCTTCAGTTTTAGAGGCCTGCTGCTAATTTGCACCTTTTTGAATTGTGTGACACCTTGAGTGAGTTCACACTTGGAAAGTGTGATTTATGTGATGAATGCCCTATATCACGTTAGCACTTTCCCATTGCTCACTAATTATAAGAAAGATGTTAATCACAGCGAGACGTCCTACCTGTGACTTGATTCGCACTAGATTTGCTGTAAATCATCACTCTGCATTTCCATTGAATGGCTGTTGTTCCCTCAGGAATTGGCTGACACCTCCGCAGCATCCTACATTTTGAATTAGTACTTCTGCAGGACGCTTTTTAATTAAAAAGCCTCCGAGTAGCCACACACAGATTCACATCCATAATCATGAAATCCAGCTGAGAAATTATCAGGGAGGAGGACCAGGCACTTTTTTTTTAATTCAACTCAACTTCCATCGAGCCAAATATTAAAATGAATTTTTTTTTGTGGTCCAAAGCATCAGGCTCTCGAATTCTGTACCGGTATCTTTGATTATAAGTGAATTTACAATCCTGGGAGACTAGTTATTCGTAATTTCATTGATCAAATCATTAAAAAAAAATCTTCGTTTTCAATTTTCAATATTTAAAAAAAGTAAAGCAAAAACGAAGCGAATGGTAGAGCAGAATCGATAACCAGAAACTACAGAGTTAATTAACTTGCCGTGTTAGGCTTATTTTTTTTTTATTTTTGAATCTTATTATTTTGCACGCGAAGCTTTACGTATCTATGCAGGTTATAAGCATGAGGGTGTGAAATTAAGAAATTAAAATTAAGAGATGACAAGCTTGTAAATGTACAAAAGCATTACAATATAGTTTTGTTACATATTTTTAGTTTGATTTGCATAACTTTTTGTTTAATTTTAATTTTTTTAAATTCAATTTTTTTTAAATACAGATTGTTCTAAATTCGATGCATCGCTACCAACCGAGAGTCCATCTTGTAAAATGGCGAGAAGGCATCGTTCCTGGAAATTCAAATATCGATTTAGAAGGGGAGAAGTATCGTACCTACATCTTTTCCGAAACGGTTTTTACCGCCGTAACAGCCTATCAAAATCAATTGGTAAGAATCTTCTTCAATTAACCTGCATTCTTCAAGAACAGTCAAATTTTGAAATTAATTGTAATTTTATTTTTGAAATAATTGTTTACAAAAAGTTAATTGGGGTCGGGGATCAAATTATTTTCAAATGCAACATTGTCTGTATTAAATCTTTTTACAGAGCTCTCAAGTTTTATGATTTTATACAATTCGAAAACTTTGGGTAAATTACCCCCAAATTACCGTTCCGCTCTGCAATTTTTGAACAATCCAGTTTCAAAAAGCTCGTTTAAATTTCCCTTTCGATATAATTTTGGAAAAAGAGAATAATGAAAGCAATTGATGCTTGTCGTCAATTACGACAAGCAAGTCAATTATCCTGTAAGCATAAATGACGGGTGACATTTATATAGTAATTGTCAGCATGACCTGAATCAGTAAACCCATTATTAACGTTTCTGGGTTTATTGCGCTCGATCCCATTTCGCTTTCAGTAAAAGACGGGTGATTTTTGAATGTTAAATCCCGACAGGCCTTTCTGAGTTGTTGAGGCCACCCATCTCGCTTAATGAAAAAAAGGAAGTGGGGCGTAGTCGACTGCTGCTAATTACTCGACTCTTAAATAAAGTGATCTTTGTCTTTTTATCCAGATTACCAAGCTAAAGATAGACAGCAATCCCTTTGCCAAAGGATTCCGAGACTCTTCACGCCTCACCGATTTTGACAGGTAGAGTGACACACATCATCGTGTTTCCGCAGTTATACTGCTCCAGTACGTCTCTTACGTTTCCAGCCAACAGTCGTTTCCCACAAAAATCCCGCTTTTAAGAGCCCTTATGCTTAGCAATTTCAAAGAAAAAACTGCTTTCTTGCCCTTATTTTCACATGTTTCAAACATCTCCGTATTTTGGAGATTTCATCTCCTTTGACTTCATCACACTTATTGATCTTGTGGCATTTCTTGCGACTGCGAGTGGGAGCGTAAGCGGTGCATGCACACGGAATGGAATGATAACGAGAAAAAAAACGTTTTCTGCCTTTTTTCTTTTAAAATTATGTTACTTAAATTGTTCTGGAAAAAAAATCCCAATGTGAAGCTTATACGTCACTTTTAGTAAATGATAGCGACTTTTTTTTTCTTTCAAAGTGAACAAAAAACTAAATTAAAAATTCTTTGTTTTAATTAAAGCTCGGTTGCGAATTCTAGTGCTTTCGGTGCGTTAAGTTACAGAGCGGTTTTTTGTTTTCATAAAAAAAAATTGCTTAACGTATTTCATTCTTAGTTGACTTAAAATTACGAGTGGCAACCGAGCCTATTTGAATTTATGGATACAATTTAATGATGAGAATCTATAGGGGTGTGAACAGACATTTTTAGACCATTAAAAGCAAAATTTTAATTTACACTTTACCTCTCCTCGCCCATTATAATTTCCAAGTTTAATAGTACATTTGCCACTTTTTCCGTATGGGCAAAAGCTGCTACTTATAAAAGCGCTGCTCGAAATTAGTTTTGGGCATTTTTTTTATGTCCTCAGAAAGAAAAACATTGTGTGAAATGTAACAAACTGCTAATAAAATGTTTTTCTAACCTTTCTCCCAACAATATTTTATGTGCAAAACGAAAGCGTTCACGCCGACTCGTCGTTTTACTTTAACACTTTTACGATCTCGTAAAGTGTACATGGGCCTTAAGCGCCTCGCCTACTGAAATGAGGGGCCCTTAGTACGCCACATTTCACATTTTAAGTCCTTTTGAAACTAATAGTTGAGCCGCTAACTGATTCAATTTTAATTACAAAAGGTAAGTGAGAAGCACTTAAGTGCATGGCCCGGATACTTTGTTCAAGAGCTTGCAGTGCCGTCGTAGAAGGTTGTTATTATGTAAAGCAAAATTATGTTTCGCAGTGGCGTAACATTGCAAAAAACCGAAGTTGCGGCCCATGGAATAATTTAGGAATTTGTAGAGGCTAATTTTCGTAATGCGTCGACATGTTATGGCCCATTGTGTGCAGAAATCCATCAGAAAGACGACGGTAGTGCAGAAATCTATTAAAAGTCTACATTTCAAAACATGTTTCATGCTGTGGGATTTATGGCCTTTGCATGTCAAATCTGCCAAAGCAATTTTCCCTTTGGGCTTTTGCTATAAATACGCTCCATTATCCAAGTTCCAAAAAATGGGGGCGGGGCCTCGTGTCTTGAAAAAGCAACTTTGTTGTGACTTCGAGAAAAGTGGACAATAAAAACGCACTCGACCTCTTCTAAGGCACCCAAAAAAGTTAAGGAGTATCTTTTAGAAAACGTATTTAACTCTATTCATCCAAATTTTTAGAAAACAGCGGGGTTTTGCGGTACAAGAGGATTTAGAAAGTGCCTTTATTTTCATTTACTGATTTTTACTGTTACTTGTCACCCCATAGTCCAAGAGGAAAATATTGCGAAATCTTTTTCCAAATTTTTAAACATTGTTAATTTTTTTTTTTTTTGAAATATTGTTGTTGTTGTTGTTTTTTTCACGTTTTTGTGTTCCTAAAATATGGGAGCTTCTTATAAGTAGCACGGTGAGATCAAAGAAGCCTTTTGGTTGGCTCTTATGAAATTTCTTTTTGAGATCTAATGATTCCGGCAAGTAATAAATTAAAGGAAAAAAAACGCTTCGTGATTTTAGTCGAGGCGTTGAACTCGTTACTCATCATTTGACCACTAATTTAACCACTGTGTGATCGCACTTACCACCGCACCAAAACGTATTGGTTGCCTCTTCAGAAACTGCTTCATTCGCTTCATCCGCTGCCTTTACTGCTTCTGATTCCAAACTCTGATACGGAAGTCCATTGTTTCATTTTGTGAAGTGTCGTCCTTAAGAGTGCGGTTAAGTGGGCGGGGCTTGAGAAGAGCCTCCCAGCGACGCCGCGAGTATTGTTTTATTGCCAATAGTGTCACGCCTTTCCCCTATTACCTTCTAACTCAATTAACTTGATTACCATGATTTATTTTAGTTGAGTGTTCTTTCATCAAAAAATTTTAGCGCTCCGAACCGCTATGAATTTCAGAGTGGGAATTGATCAGTAAAGAATTTTAGAATATGATATTTAATTGCTTCATTTTAGGCTTGAGTTTGCGCGAAACCGTTGAGAATCCGTATTTAAATTCAACAAAACGCTGGGAATCCGTATTTAAATTTTGGAAAACCGCTGAGAATCCATATTTGAATTTTAAATTCTTAACGAAAAAAAAACGCTTTTGTTTCCCTGCATGGGAAAATCCCTACCTCCAAAACAAACGACCCTTTTTGAAAAAAGCTTTTGAATCGCTTTCAGGTTCTGTTTGAATGGGTGTGTGTTATTGTTAACAAGGTTTGTTCAAGGGATTGGAACGAATTTAGGCTAAAGTGGTGGTTAACCAAATGCTGGATGCTTGCGACTAGAGGAAAGCGTCTATAGAATCCTCATTTACGTTTCCCCCTACTTCCGTAATGTTAACTTGACTTTTTTTTTTTTTTGCATCTGCAGAGATCCGATCGAGGCCATGCTTCCCCTCGAACATCACTTCCTTCGAGCCGCTTCCGGAACGCCGCTCCGCCTCTTTCCCGAATTCTCCGACATGGACAACAACAATTTCATGAATTCCATCGAGAAAGCGCGGATGCTGCATCAGCAGTGGCTCATGCGCGGCGGGCCGCCTCCTGGATTTCAACCAGACAACGGCGGTCAGCGACAGCCCAACGGCCCGCCGTCAATTCATCAGTTCCTAGCAGCGGCCTCTGCCGGCGGCGGAGTCCCGCAAATGCCACAACTATACACCCTTCAGCACAACAGCCGCGGTCCCTCGTCACCGCTGCCGATTCCCGCCCAACTCTGGTCACAGTGGTCAGCTTTGTCCCAGCTTCCTCCAGGCCTCCTCGGCCAATCACAGCAGCTCCAGCAACAAATAGCTCAACAGATGCAGCAGCATCAACAACAAATGGCTAACGGTCAATCCCAGGGGCTCAACGGTCAGAGGTCACTCAGGTATAGTCCGTACCCACCGCCGCCGCCGTCGATGCCCCCTACAAAGTCCGCATCAAACTCTCCAACAAGCGGTGGAATGACCCCCGAACACCGCGGCAGCAACCGTTCGCCCTCCTAGAACACAATTCAGCTTCCGGTGGCAGAAGAGTGGAAAACGGCATTCCATTACTCCTAATCGTTGTTCTACGGTGTTTCGGTAGCGAGTCACTTTACGTTTTGAATTAATCACTAATTGTACAATCCTTTAGAAATTTGCTAAAGATTGACCTCTCGTCGGGTCATTACTCTAATTCAGTATTCATTGTTAGCTGGTTATTGTTGCTTTAGAGCAGTGAAGAAACTACAAAAAAAAAACCTATTCGCCCAGTTCCTCAGTTTTTTAAATAGCAGAATGCGTCCTAGCCCTTTGCTTTCAAAAGAAAAAAGTCATGTACATAGAGAATACAAGTTTTTTTTAGTTTTACCTTTTGAGGCATTCGAATAATGCTTAAAAACTTATATAATTTTAATATTTTTTGATTGCGTCTTTTGTCTTTTGAAGTCGCAACTCATTTCCTAAGAAAAAAAACGGGCTCTCGAACTTTAATTATAATCGTTGTTAATTTTAAGTGATATAGTGAGATGAATTTAAAACAAAAATGCTTGAATAAAAAGCAAACAAATCGGCTTCCATTCCGCTAACCTATTGTCTACTTCTTGCTAATGACAATTTGACAACGATACAACGAACCGAAGATGAAATTGTTCCTTTTTCATCTCGACAGATATGACATGGATTTGAAAAAAAAAATGGTCCAAGCGGTAAAGCCTTGAATTAAGGGTCGGATCCCTTTGCTCATTCTGTCAATGTTATTGGTTCAAAATTAATTAATTGCTGGTTTATAAACTGGTTGCACTGTACCCAAACACCCCTAAAAATCCACTTTCAAAATGTAAATTATTCTTAAAAAAAAAGTTTTGTTCCTAAAAAAAATCTGCTTTCTTTGAAGAAGAAGTTTGAGATTAAGGGAAAGTTTTAGAAAGCTGAAATTATCATTCCCCCTCGAGGAATTAAAACAACAAGTTTTAAAATGTGTGATTTTATGCCACTTTCCAGCGGCGGCCCTTTTGAAGTCCCCTTTGCAATAACTTTTAGTTACTTTTCCAAAACCTTACTTCTGTTCCATCCAAGATGCCCTCGAGACGCTGCTACAGAATCATGGCAAATGTGTAATTTTCATGTTGCCTTTTCTTTTAATGCGTTGAAATGACCACCTAGCAACAATTTAACTCTTCGCCTTGAAACAAAAGCTTAGACGTGAAAAGTGAACATGAAAAGAAGCCGCTCCAGTAGTAATAACTTGGGAAAACAGTCGTGGTATAAATGTTACACTGAAAAATCTGTAGAAGCTAACATTTTGATCCCCTTCATCTGATCACAAGAGCTCAACCCTTTACCAAGCTTCTTGAAAAAATAGTATGTCGTAAAGGTCGTAACCTTTAATTTTTTCAAAAAAAAATCTTTACTAAAAATGTCCCTGAAATTTTTTTAGTAAAATTCATTTCTCAAGAATTATTTTGAAAAAAAAAAAATTGAAAGGTTTTTAAAATTCAGATTTAAATTGTGATTCATAAAACGCACACCACACAGTTGCACCGTGCAACTTGAACGGGGAGGATCACGTGAAGGTGCTATAATTTTGTCGGTGCAGCGGATGTGCGGCTTTACATCAAAGGTCAACCGCACAATTACTCTGTTTGATAAAGTAGAAAACGAAGATTGATATCAGACGGAAGATGCAGGAAGAGCCTCGAGTAAAACAAGCCGGTTTTACAAAACCTTTATTGATATTCATCTTAGCATGATGGGTAATTTTTGCACTTATTTTTCAACTTCCCCAGGAATGCAACTGCTGGTAGGTAAGTTGGGAGCGTAAGTGTAAATTAAGGGGAAAAGATGATCATTACAGGTGAGAAAGGGATGGAGCTTTAAAAAAGTGAGAGTGAAGGGCCCAGGAGCCCTTAAAAGGTGTGAAGGAACATGGGAATTAGGGATCAATTATTGTTTCTAAAAATAGGAGGGCCCTTTTGTTTTGGTGGAATTGTGACTTTTCTTTAGACCTCTGATATCATTGTTTCGTAATGAAAAGGGTTCAATTGAAGGGCCCTTTTTTCAAACGTAGCATTTAAGGATCCTTTACACAGACTGACTTCCCTCTTTTTCTTCTTTTAAATCTAATTTTACAAGTTGGTCACGAATGGACCATTAGATTCCTTGCCAAACACCTCCAATTATCTACCACAATCATATTGATAAGGATAATGGCTCTCTCATCTTCAATGGCTGTAATCATCACTAAAAACAAAATCATCCGCATCCGCAGTCCGTCCATCAACCTCCGAAGGCAGTACCACAGCATTTAAAAAAAAACAGATACAAAAAATATCTCCGACTATCTGTTGTGAAATAAACACAAAATAAAAATCTTTGCCAAATAGCATTATGTTTTTCCTCCACGATAATTTGCCATAATAAGATGCATCATTTAAAAGTGGTTACCGGCGGCGGCGCCGCTGCACTGTGGGCTGTTTGAAGCCAAGGGAACGTGGGAGCTCATGAACCCTCTGCCCCCTTTGAAAAATTTTTTGGTTGGAATGCAAAAATTGTTGTGAATTGTACTCACCCCATTTTATGTATTTTAATTTTCCATGCAATACTTTTACGCTTAGTAGTTATTCTCAAGTCTGAATAACAACAAATGTATTTTCTAAAAATCGATATATATTTTTTTCGAATATTTACTAAAAATGGCACTAATTTTGATTTAAATATTTACTTTGGTCAATAATTTAACTAAATGCAACAATCAATGTCAAATTTAAGTCGAAAATCATTAGGCACTGATACTAGTTAGGACTAGAGAGCACTAACCATAAATTTCGGTTGGTAATCGAATCAATAAATGCAGCAAAAGAATTTCTATTTGAATTCGACAGGGTTTGAGCTTTTAAATTT
>VYYI01002647.1:0-14249 GCA_021029175.1 Bilobella aurantiaca | reverse complement strand
CGTGATTATTTTTAATGAAACTCTGAATTTATAGCAATTCCAACACCCTACGTGTAAAGTAGAACACATGCAAAAAAAATGATTCAAATCCTTCTAGTGTGAATTTCGCAGCCCCGCAAGTTTTTACTTAAAACAAATGTCCAAATCTCAGTCAGGGCTAATTATAAATGGTAATTGCCTGTACAACGTTACATTCTTACTAAACTTACTAAACTGTAAAATAGCGCTATATCATGGACTCATGGACCTAACCTAATGAACCTCATGAACCTAACCTATCATGGACCTTTACGTCCTAAGGCAATTTTGACCGCTCAATACTTCCCCACTAACTGTGATTAGTCATCAGTCAGTCCGACGCAGTCCAAAAAATTTATTCAGCACGTGATTCTGTTCTGGTAACAGTAAATTCAATGATCCTAAAGCAAAATCAAATCAATCAAACCAAAAAATTAGTCTAATACAAACTATTAACTTACAGCATTATTTACAACTACTGTCCTTTACCTAGCTAACCTAAATTCTACCAACCCTTGACTAATGCAACCATATTGTATTTATCAAATTTATACTAAAAATTTCAAAATGTAAATTTCTGAAAAGATATAAGGGTAGCCAATTTTGATTTGAATTTGATATGGTGTAATGGCATATTTTTGACTCTGCTCGACGAATTTTAAATCCAGTCTTATTCTTTCCATGGTGTAGAATACAGATGATAAAAGTATATTTAAATATATAAATGCGTAACATGTAGCATGATGTGTATATGTTTTTTTTTATTCCACTAAACTAAATTTTCTGTCTAGTATATTTGAGGTAATGCAAGTTTTTTTGAAATTAAGTAGGAACGTTGTAAAACAATGAGCATAGATGACTTCCTGTAACAGACGTAGCTTACCATTACTTTGATTCATTCATAAGAAAAGCCTTCTAAAAAGTACGTCAAATGTAGGTACGCCAGCGTCATTCGCAAGAATTTTAATTTAAATTTTTGAATTTTAAGCACAAGTCATTCAAAACTCCAATGGTGAATAATACAAAGAGGCTTGCCAATTCATTCATAATTAGCATAAGACCTTGTGCGTATGTCATGCTCTCATGAAGTACATGTCCCTAGCATTGGAATTTACTCTAAATTAAGATTCTAAACAAGAACCATTGAAATGTTTTGTATTAAACAACGTGTTCTGTTGCGCTATGTAGCTCACATAATTTTTTAACTGAACATTTCTTTCTACTATTTCATTTGCTGCTATCATCTTCTCTCATATCTCAGTATGGTTTTTATAATTAGATGTTACTGCGCAAGATTTTGAAGTGGCTATGAAATGGAACGAAATAAAGATAAGCACCTGGAAACAATTTTGAAATACATTATAATGGTTAATACAATTGCAGAAACGGTTCTGAAACAATATTTTTCTTAAATAATTTATAAATACATTTATTAAGTAGCGGAAGCAGAGCGAAAGCTACTTTATGTTTTCGTTTTGTAGGTCCGTTTCCGTCCGAGTATAATTTATATCTCGGGAGCTACTGAACCGATCTCAAAGTAGTTTTCGGGGAAATATTTTTGTTTAGTGGAAACGCTTGAGAATTATTGACACTTTTTTTTTCTACACTAATTGAAGTATTCTGAACACGAATATAAGAAATAATTCAGGAAATGAAAAACAAGAAAGTTATGAATTTTTGAAAATTTTGAAATATGAGCCGATATCGGCATAAGTTGCTTCAATTGAAATCAAAATCCAGCATAACATTCATAACCGGCTCAATAACAATAGCATACAATGCATAGGAAAAACACGCTGAGGTATTTTGATTCTCCTGGACATGGATCACCAAATATAGTATATTCCGCAGCAAGGAAACAAACCTGGTTGCGTTAGAATCTGAAAACAAATTTAAGCAGTATAATAGCTTAAGATCAATTAGGCTCAAGTAACCATTTAGTAAATTTGTTTTTTAGTAAAAAATTCTACTAAAATTTAGGCTAAGTTTGTTTGGTAGATTGTTACCCACCGGTTTATAGCATAGTCTGTTGGTGAAGATTTGACTTTTAGCCCGCCGTGTCCTGGCCAAGTTTACCAATAGGTGGATATTGGTAGCATCAGTTATTTTCATTAGGCCGGGACACGTAACATTACTCCATATCCTGTATTCCGCAGATAAGATAGATATATGTTATCCTTTTGGACATATAAATATTTTAGTTTTGAAAACACACAGTTTCAGTGAGCTCCTAGTTATACATGCCATCATTTCTTACCATGTTTTGAATGCCGTTTAGTATCCAGTCTTTGTTGCATGGTGCCTGTAGTAGGCGCAAGAAACAAGACTTAATTACCAGCATGAACCAAAACATAGCGCAGAAACCTTGAATTGAAAAATAAATAAAAAAAATTACTCTATGATAGTGTTTTGTTATTCTAATCATTTTTATTTGAAACAATTGTGAAAAAAGTTTGCGGCGAATCTGTAAGATCCATGATTTGTCTCAGTCAGCTATCATAGCAACCCAATATTGCTATGTAGGCAATTTACACGGGATTTTATTTTTTACGTTGCATGTCGTTACACCAACAGTTCTGAGTTTCTATAATGTGTTCTGTAATGAACACATAAAATCTTTGAATAGATTTTCGAATTGTGTTCGCGTTTATAAAGTGCGAGGTCAATATTACTTCATGGTAAGCTGTGCTTTCAGAGAACACTTCAATTGGGTTTGATGAAATGTCTCAGAATCTGCAGTGTTCTTGAGCAAGAAATTGAACAAACTTTGCGTTAAGCAATATTTGCTTGAACATTATTCGACTTTTTTTATGTTATATCTCGGTCATTATAAAATTTCTCCTGCAAAAGCAACAAAATAGAGCTAATGCTATAAACTGGGAAAAGGTTCTTGTTTTACATAAGTGACACAATAATTGCCTTTACTGTCTTGAACAGTAAATAAATTTTTGAGACCCTTATAAATTGATTAATTTTGTTTGACAATTTACAAAGCAAAGTCTTTCAAAAAAAACCTTGCAACTTGTTAACTCTCTAAGGTGCCACAATATTTTTTTCCATTTAAGATCAAACTGGAAAAGATAAATAATTGCAATGAAGACCAGTATGAGAAAAATATAAATTCAGCAAACGGTTATTTTAAGATTGGTGGCATTTTAAATCAAATTCTTCATTATACTTTTTGATAAACTTTTTAGAAGCTTCAGATTTAGGATATTGAGAATTTCCGCTTACAACTGGGACAGTTCATGCGGTTTTTGCTAGATTTTTAAATTTTTAAATCTTTAATTTTTCCACCAGTTATGCCTAGAACAATATTACTGTTTACCCTAATTCTCAGTATTTGTCAAGTTGGCATTTTGAAAACTTGTGTTGATATTGTCATTTTCACATTTTGTCATTTAATATAGGTTCGATGTGTGTTTACGTATACTTTCAATAAAGTTGCGCACGTTTAAGACATAAGGCCTGAACTTAAGCAATCAGAACGCTTTATATAATGTCTATTGAAGAACCCGCCACGCGATTATTGAAAATAATATTAACCCTTCCCGGTTACACAGAGAGAGGTTCAAAAATATGATTTTTGAAATTTTTAGTTTTTTTATACATTCATTCATTCATCCGAGTAAATTAAAAACTTATGGCGTGCGCCACAAGTTACAAGCGTCATAAGCATAAATTTAGTTTGCGTTAGAATGCGATGGAAAAGCCATTCAAACTTTAAATTTTGGAATATTTCAACCGACAACGCAACGTAACAAAATCCAATCATTATGTTACTGCCTATGGCGTGCGCTTGACAAGCACATCCTTCATGCTCCACGAGCTTAAAACTATATTATAATATCAACCTTTGGATTACAGTTTTAAGCAAAAAGCCATTCAAAAAAAAACAATTCAATCGAGTTTCAATTTTCCGCAAGCTGGAAACTACGCATTCAACATGGCTTGGATGATCTGCCGAAGAAATAATTCCTATTTTGACTTTGAATAATTGGTACATCCACTTCTTACGTTTTTCTTGGATTATAATAGATTGAATTGTCTATCCAACTGAATGCACATTATTGGAATGCATTTGTTTGTATTTCAACGTTTCATGCAAAACGGATAAAAGATTTGCGAAAATTTGACTCATTTAGTGTAAACCAAAAGATTGGCTCCAATTTGCCCAAATTGAAGTTTACTAAGGCAGAAATTTCGCGAAAAAAATTTGAGCTATTTAAAAAAGAGTAATCGAAGATGAGGAAACAAGTTCGACTAGTAAAACAAGATTGCATAGTTCTTAATGCACATTTTGTAAAAAAAATGCATATTGTATTTTGAATTTCAGAAAACAAATTCAGATACTTTTGATTCATATAAATTTTCTCAATGTATATTACTATGTCACAAGGAAATTAATCAGGTTTATTACGATATCATATGTTGACTTCTTTATCAAGGTATTGCTACCCTGATCAGCAGGCTTTACTACTTTGATACAACACAACCTTACAAATATTCCTTACTAAATTGTTCAATTGTGAATTGCACAGCATGTTTTTTCCTCATAAGTGCTTACGGCGATACAATTAATTTTATATAAGTATAAAAATATACCCTCTTTTGAAAGCGTAGCTTTAAGTCACTTTTTGTGTATCCTTTGTGACGAGAAGTCTTTCACACAGTACCTCAATTGAAAAGTGCTGAAACCTAGGTGGATCAAACTTTACTAATAAATTTGCTTGTTCTACGTAATTATTCAATGCAGCAAATTAGTTTGTATTTGAACTGTCATATTGTAATAATCACATTCAAATAATAGATGGAAGTAGCCGTCTGTTTTTATTCAAATATGTAGCGTAATATTAGTTAAATAAAGACATCAAACGTTTGACTATAATTTGCAACGGAATCCAATAACCAAAATTTTAGGAACCAAGGGCCACGGGTCTTTAGTCATCTATCGGTTTTCCGCCGACAGAACGCAGAGATTCTTGCCATGACAACTAAAAATTGTTCAAAACTGTAAATTCTTATTCAACTTATACCACGTATTTTGTGTTTATAGAATTTAATTGTTGGCGTTGTAATTGGTGTGATTAGTTGCTTTTATGCTTGTTGACATTAGCCTTTAGGCCTGGTCAATGCTTGCGTGTGCTAGTGAGTGGGGAAGGTCTTGGCCTGTGAGTTTGCTGGGAAGTTCTGAAGTCTGAAGCTAATGGAGTTTCTGCTGGGCAATGGACGTGTGGTTGATTAACGAGGAGCCTCATGCTTAGGCAGAGGATGAGCACCACCTTACGCATACCCACCTATCTTCAGCCTCCAAGACTGCAACTCCACTTACCACTTTTTTTTTACTGTGGGCTGTGCAAGTGCCGAAATAAGATCTCGGCATCCAACCCAAGTGAGGACACGGTCCACTTGCAATATTATTAAGTACTCCCCTGATTTCTTCTTTTCAACTAGATTGCAAAGCCCAAGACAATATATTTTTAATAGTAAGAATTTACCATTTATAGACGTATTATAGGGCAATGTCACTGAATTGATCGGAAGGATCCAGCATGCTGGAGTACGGTAAATCTGTCTTTCCATAGTACATAGACACAACGTGAATTCGATAACCGAGAGGGCATATGACAAGTCCCGCAAGTTCTTCAGGAATACCAATACTGTCCTCGATGACACTGATGTCCCAAATTTTAACAACTGCGCTACTCAAGATGCTTGCACGTTCTGAAGGCTCACAGGCGGCACTCGGCCGCATCAAGTGATGAAGCGTCAGAGCAATTAAGAATTGAAAATAGGTAAAACAATGCTGAATGAGAAAGAACTCATTAATTAGTTAGGTAATTCATAACAACCAAATTCACTTAGCACTGTTACATTTTGTGTAACGAGACCATTATGAATTTTTGGAACATTAGATATATTACTTGAAATTAAACTTGTCTTACCATTTTAGGGGTTACCTGAGTTTGAAAATTATACCTAAAGAACACTGTCAGGAATATTGAGAGCAGCGAATTTATAGCAATTCAAAAACCCTTTGTGTAAAGTAGAACACTTGCAAAAAAAATGATTCAAATTCTTCTAGTGTGAATTTCGCAGCTGCAAATTAAAAATCTAAAGTTTTTACTTAAAGCAAATGTTCGAATCTCAGGTCAGAACTAATTATCAATGGTAAATGTGGGCACAACGTTGCGTTCTACTGAACTTACTAAACTGTGAAACAGCGCTGTGTCAAGGACTCAAATTAAACTCTTAAACTTGACTAAAACCCAAGCGAATTTCCGTCATCCCCAACAAAGTAATAGCCTGGATCAATTATCTTAAAATCATTCAAATCAACATAGGTTAGTTGGTTTTGGCTAGTTAGTAATTTTAGCTTGTATTTGTAAATGTTGCATTACCTTCCTTTTGTCCTTTTCAGAAGAGAGTACCATGTTTCGAACCATGTTGTAAGTTGGCTTTTCTGACGACAGCCCAACCTTCTCGACATACTTGTACTGACCCGTTGTTTGTCTAAAAAGTGTCTGTAAAATACAATATTTCAAGTATGAGTAGTAGAAAGCAAAGAATATTACGTAATACAATATAAAGCATCTCGATTTAACTTATTCGTATGATTTGTCTGTTTGGTCTCCATAATGATATGAAACTTTAACTGTATTCTATGTGTATGGTAATTGGTACCGGCCGAGTTGACGTAGTGGTTAATAGCTCCACTAGCAAGCCTAATTACCCTGGGTTCAAATCCCGCGATCAGCCGCAAAAAAAAGTCATCGCTACTGGTTTCCTTTAAAGGAATAGCTTAACCTTTGTTTTTGTGTATGCCCGTATCTCTGCGATTAGGCTGCATACTCAGAAGACAAGGAAATAATCCAAAAAGGTGTCGCAGTAGCCTTGTGAGAAATTTAAAGACTACTTTCGTTAGCATACATGTGTGCTAGTGGGACCTTCCTTTCATATCTCTATACCCTCCCTTACATATTGCCCAGCCGCTAAGGGAACACGTCAAATAAAGTTCTTTTACCTATATCAACTGCCTACGTCGTACATACAAATTTTTACTCTATTACACACGTTTAACAGTTCAACTCACATCAGTTTGAATTAGTTGCGATGTAAACCCATCAATTACTTTATAGGAATTCCAAAATCAACGGATCCTGCAGTTCTCGTAAAGATAGCACTTCTTTGTCTTAAAATTTTGAGTTTAAATGATAATCAGCTAACGGATATTAAAGGCATTCCTTGGAGAAAATAAAATGTCCCGTGAAATAATAGATTTTATAAGTATATGAAAAGTACAGCTTAAGGGCAGGGTAAGCATTTCCCACTTAAATTTTTTTCAAAGTCTGTTTTCAGAAAAATAGATTTTACGCAGTAGTAGTGATATATGATCAAGATCAACATGGAAAAATAAAAATCAGTCCAGTCTTTCTCGAGTTAGTTGGATCCGGTCAAACTGACGGACAAAATCGGATCCGTCAAAAACATAAACTGTTTTGATTGTCTACGCACATGAAAATGGTCTATGAAAACCCTACTTGTACTTTTTTTTAAACCTTTTAAAGAATAGCTATTCCGTCACTTTGCAGCAGAAGTTCATTTCACACTCGGAGAGTACAGATTTAAAATATATAACTCAAAGTACGCAGAAACTCAAAAATTGGAATTTAATGGAACATAAACAAGTATGGTACTGTCAGTCACCATTTTTACAAGTAATAAAAATACATAGATAACCGAATTTAAGAAAGGAGCAGAATTTAAAAAAAATTTGCAAATAGAGCTTCAAGAGTTTATTTCTATCGATTTCACCATAGTGCAACAAATGTTCTTATAACAAAAACCAACTGATTCAAAATACTTTTGCACTTTTTGGCGGAAATACATTTCCCGCCAGAGCCAAATTGTTTGACTTTTCCAGGTACATGGCAACTACCCAGACGGAATAAATTTTGAGGCCCGTGTTTGTTCTAACTGTGTTATAGGCAACTCCAACGCCCATTCTATCCGTACCCTTCCAAACCATGGCTGTAAATGTCCCCCAATATCCCGAATTGTTACCCACGTGAGTATCGAAATTATAGAACTTCTTGTTGTTGTACCTAAAATTATCAATGTTTACTAGCAGGCTTAACATAGCGTTGCAATTTCAAAACATTAATTCAACTTTTAATTAATTATACTGCGACGCACCAGTCTTTACAGGCAAAGTCGACATCTTCAACGCTCATTTTATGCTTAACGTAAATGCCGTCCCAGGCGATGCTCTCTCCATGTTTTTTGTCCTTTGCAGATTTGCTATGTTTAGTTTTATTTTCAGCTGCTAAATATTCGGCATGTTTTTGAGCCTTCTCGTTCAACTGCAAAGTGCATATAGCAAATTATAGACTTACTTGTAGTAGGTGCAATGCTTACAGTGATATAGAGACGTAGCACTTCTCGTAGTACATTCCTATATAGTACTTTACATTACAACTTGACTTATTTATGTTAACTCATGTAGTGTTAGACATGCTACACTATCAAAAAAAAACAAGCATAGCGATTGGCCCTGTGTTTGGGTAAAAACACAAATAACTAAACAAATCCGTCAAAGGACAGAGGAGTTGTTTGATAAGTTTCATGTTAGAATTTGGGAGTTACTATTGAGAATAACCCAAAACTATGATTTTCGGTACATGACTGAGAGTTAAAAATATGTCATGGAAGCGTAGGTGGCGGTTACTGTTCTGGTCATGGTTTGTTTTTTAAAGTACCTATCTAAATTTTTATTTCAAATTTGCATTACTTCGTCATCCAATCTGAGGTCTCCCACTCTATGAAGCTCCCGTTTCTCGTTGTGCTGGCTCAAAACTCTCTTCCTGACATCTAGAAATTTATTAAGATATTTAGTTGCAGTATTTTGGTAGTATCTTTTTGTGCTGTACGAGCATGCATTCAACAATCTCACTTTAAAACTAAACAAGACTTCAACAGTTACTCCCAAGACCAGCTCTCACTGTTACATATGTTGTTAAGTAGTAATATTGTATTGTTTTTACGATGATCAAATTAGATGATAATATTTATTTTTAAACTCTTTTTTTTAATTTTTTTAATTTCTAGAATCCTTATGAAGTATAACACGTGAAAAACAACGATTGCAAAGAGTTTCTTAATATTCAAAATATACTTCCACTGTTAAATTCTACAGGAATATTGTACATTTTCAAATTTTCACAAATTGAAAGAATTTTGAAATGAATATCAGGAGTTAAGTTTATTATAAAAGTTAAGACTTATTAAAATGATATGGACTCGATATCTATATCGAGGAATTGAGGTAAACCAGATAGTTTATTATTTACTGAAAAGTTGTTACGTGTAAGAGTTGAGAACAAATATATAGTTATATTTACCATTAAGCACTGATTTTGTCAATACGCTCGTCTCAACCAAGAAGCGTTTTTCCTTCGGGGCTAAATGAATTAATAATGATAAGCGTTACGTTTGCCATTTTACACTTTAAATTAAAAAAAAACACTTTCAGATTAGAGAATTTTGGATTTTTTTTAATAGTGCTTATATACTTACCCTTTACCAACATTATTATGAATTGCACTTTCACTTGTTGTAGCTTTGTGTCCTCGCTAACGCGTTCGGAATTTTCAGGGTCGAAAATCGCCCTTGAGAAGCCGACGTGTGTAACACCTTCAAACTAAAAAGAAGGTGTACATGCTAATAGTTCTTGTGATGTTGCTTTATTGTGTTGGTGTCTATTCGCCCTCCCCTGCTCTAGGAACGGTCAAAACAAATCGGACCCTTATGAAAGACATACTTTGACAAATTTGACCAAAATGTCAAATTTTGGTGACATTTATCTTTGTCGTTGTGTACTGGAGGTCAAAGGTGACATTTACTGGTGTTGAAATCTACTCAAATATTAAAAGCGAAGGCGTGCGGAACAAGTTTTTTTTCTGTAAATTTTGTTTTATGGTATTTCTAACCATTTTTAGCTAGTTCTTGAAAACGTATTAATATCGGTGTTCATAAACCAAACACTTTCACGTCGATTTTACTTTTCTTATAATTTTATTCAACAGGTTTGGAAAAAAGCCCAAACAAAGGTACCATTATCAAGGGAGCTCACGTTTCTGGGTCTTAATTTCCAATCTTGGGGATGTAAACTTAAAAAGGGTTGTTTAAGGTTACCCCCGTACAAGGGCGGGCTTGTTTGCTAACGTTTATTTGACGGTTTTCTGCAAGTTGCCTCGCTTGTTGTGAATAAATGTCAAGAATATTTTAATGCACATATACCCATTTGCAAGTTTCTGCCGAAACATTTTTAACGAAATCTCCAAATGCAGTTTCCAGGGTCTTCATCGTTGCAAGTTTCACTTTTGGAAAAAGAAAGAACACTTCGTCCGACATTTTACATAATTCATCTTTGTCATACATCGTGTTGCAAATCACGGCTTGCTTCTCTTCAAAATCCTGAACCTAAAGAACGAAAAATGTCACTAATTACTCGACAAAACTTTTCGTGTGTAATTTCGTAGTGAGGATAAAAAATTTTTAGCAATTGGTGACAAAGTACATCAAAGTCGAAGGGATTCACATGTTAAACGAGGTTTAAATTCAATTCTGCTTAAAAATGTTGTTGTTGTATAACTATCCTTATGTCTAAACGTGCGTTAAAATTGTATATCCTCCTTTATGCTGTTCCACCAAGTTACACTCCAGTAAAATTTTGCCTGGATATAGAATATAGTGTTCCGCTTTCTCCAAAAAATACAAAAACGATAGATTTGGCAACTTAAATTTAGGCAAGGGAAAAACGGTACGATTATTGAGCAATAGTTAAAGCCCTAGACCCGTAGTCCGGGGGTTAGCACACTTGTACTAACTTGAGTAGGTGCCGAGATCTAATCCCGGCATCAGCACAGTAACCAGCACAGAATAAAGTGGTGGTGTGGTAGTGGTGAGTGGAGGCCGGCAAAGTTGCGGTTATGGACGATGTAAACATGGGTGGGTATGCGTAAAGTGGTGCTCATCCTCTGCATAAGCAAGATGCTCCTCGGTGGTCAAGCCCACGTTCACTGCCCAGCAGAAGAAAGTCCATTAGCTTCAGACATCGAAACTTCCTAGTCAACTCCGAGACCACCATCCCCCACTTACAAGCACACGCAAACATTGACCAGTCATATAGGCAAATGTCAAAGAGCATCGAAAAAAAATTGAGCAATAGTTAAAATAACGCAATTAGCCTTACGTTATCGCTAGTCACTGGACGAATCATGTCGTCAATTTTGGGAAATTGTTTGTATAGGATATACCACAATCCATTAACCTCATTTTCGCTTAGTATTGCTGAAGTATCCATTGCTGAGACCACAATAACGATGACGACAATGAAAGGACTCATTTTTCCTAGAAGACATAAGTAGCAGTAAAATTAAACCTTCGGTTGAGGTTAGGACACACTCCACTGAAAGAAAACATTTTTGGATTGGGATCGAACCCTTGTTTCATTACACTGTCACAATCCTGGAGGGTGATTTACGGGTTGTTTTTGGCTTAGTTTTAGTTTTGTATGAGATTGAAGCAGGACAATGTCAGGATTTATAAAGGAAATCCATTGGGGTTTATGCACACGTGTACATTTGGGTTCGCCGAACCTTCCTTAGCGAACCCCGAATCCTCCATAATATTAGCAATTCGAACCGTACCGTACCTAGAGGTACGGCAAACCGAACCGAATCGAACCCAAAAAATTAGCAAAAATAAAGCGAACCCTCGAACCGGGTTCGATTTAACACATGCTCTTATGGGAAGGGTTTGCCGAACTCCGAATCCTTCGAACCCTCCAGCCCAAAAATTTCCTCGCGAACCGTACCGAACCGTACCCTCATAAAAAATTTGGGGCAGCGAACCGAATCATACCGTACCTAGGATTCGGTATGATTCGGGGTATGATTCGTGACTGCGAACCCTAAAGGTTCGCTTGAATCCAAATGTACACGTGTGGGTTTATGAGAAGCTCAAAAAGTACATTTTGGTATTTGTGACAAGCAATTACTTTTCAAATCGAAATTGATTTGCACAGATAAAGATGGGATTGGGTTGGGATTGGAGATTGTTTAACTAAATCCTCCTTCTGATATGTATATGGTTGGTTGTAGGTTGTTTAAAAAATTCTCACCGTATCGTAGTGTTTCAATTTTTTTCAAAAATAGCAGGGCAACTGTGGAGCTACTAGAGTCATTTTTAGTTAATTTATACGCATTGTGGGACTCTCTTTTGTATGGCTGAAAAATTCTAAGTTTTTTTTCAAATTTCTTATTTAGTTTAAAATGCGGAAAGGAGAGATAATGCAAAACTAACAGAATGCCGCAATGTACCACATACAGATCTTGTATGTTTGTAGCAGGGAGCACACTACCTATTTGTTAGGATAGTGAGACTTACGCCGAGCATACGCGAAAATGGCATATTTCGGTCACTGCTATTGAGAAAGAGCGTTGTCTTCTGGGCGGATCGAGATACCCTGGCACACATAAATGTATGCCTAGGGTAAAATTCGATCTCCGGCACCTAGGGGAGAGAGACTGATGCTCTAACCTCTTGGGCAACTCCGATTCCCTACATACAGATCTTAGTTTTTCTCTGTTAAAATCCGTAGAAATTTTTAAAACTAATGAAACTTTGAAAAATTTAAAATTTGTGCGGCAATTTTTGCCCTTCTAACTAGCACAAAAGCAATCTATTGTGAGTATTTCACAACAAGTTAATGTTTTGGGCCGAAAGCAAATAATCAAAATAAATAGACCACGAATAAAGGTGTCACGGCTCTTGTCTGCAAACAATACGAAGAAGGATTTAAGTACAAAACATCTAGTTAGACTGTAGCAAAAACTATTTTTTTTCAGACCCCAAAATTTAGTAAAATCTCAGAGCACAAGAGGGTAAATGTTTTAGAAAACAAGGGCAACTACACATATGTTAGGATTGAAAACAATTCATGTTAAAACGTGTCACGGTTTTGTATTGTGCTTGTTTTAAAAAATCGAAGCTGATGCAAATTACTTGAAAACAAGGAACCAGCTAACATACAACTTTTAGAATTTAAGAGCATCTTTTTAAATTGATATTTGTTTTTTTTTTGAGAGCATGGGTAAACCGGAGGAACTGAGTAAATTAGGAAAGCTTTTAACACGGCTTTGCATTTCTTGCTACTGCAGAAATTCACTTCACATTATCTTAATATTCATATTATTTCTTAAAATAAAAATTATTATTATATATTATTATAACATTCAAAATAATAATATTAAATATGGTATAATTTTGTGAAATCCGTAATTTATTTGGGAAGAATTCGTAAACGTTTCTCAATTTGACGCATGCAGCATGGGTGTCAGCAATGTCGCAGACGTGCAAAATTCAATTCATTTTCTAATTTTTTGAAGAGCGGAAAAAATTCTTGGCTGCAAAGGAATCTACGCTCCACAACTGTTTAAGCAGACCCATTCATTTTTTATTCTTTATTATATTATGGCCCTTTGCAAATTTCAAGGCCTGCAAATACTCTAAATACAATTTACAAAATAGGTATGGATTTTCAGCTATTTAAATTTTATTGTTAGTTTTTCAATAGCTAAGAACCCCAGATTGAACGTAAAACTGAAATTCCAGAAGTTTTACTAATCTTTAATAGCAATTAAGTAGTCCGGAATTTGTATTGAGCCGTTATCATAGTTAGCTTCAGCGCACTTAAAAACCACTAATTCCACGTAAAACGCAATTTAAAAAAGTTTATTTGTAATAGGTTTTAGTAAAATCCCAATTACCTAATTCGTACGATTTCACAATTCACAAATAAGAAAATTGATGCAATTAGAATTTTTTTTTTAAATGCAAACCGGTTTGGGGTCGAACTTGAGGGTTTCATGTTTTAAGATTTACGTTTTCATCCAAAGCTCACAATTATCCGTCCTGCTAGAAAAACTTTTTGCAGTATTGCCTGACCACGGGTCACGCAACTGCATTTGAACGTTTAATTTAAGATAATTTTTTTTGATAATACATATGCTATCTTTATTTTTGTTGTTGTTTCTACAAGATAGTTTAGGTGGGTTAAGACAGGGTTGGTTGCAGCAAAGGTTATTAGAAAGGTAAACTATTCAGATGAATTTGTTAAAAAATGCCAAAATGCAACCACAAAATACGGGTAAGATATAAACTAGCTA
>VYYI01002646.1:0-14251 GCA_021029175.1 Bilobella aurantiaca | reverse complement strand
GAAAGAAATCTAGGGTTTTGCAAACGATACAAAATGAGTTTTCTTCTAGGCATTTGATTGAAGTGGTGATTTATTTTTCTAAAACTTTAAATCTAAACAAACGGCATAAAAGGGGGAAAAGTTTGTTTGAAATGAAACAGAAGTTTTTCATGTTTTCTATTTCTTTTTGCGTTTCGGATTCTGAAATTCTGGTTAAGCCTAAAAATAAATTTCAATTTCAAACTTTCTTCGTTTTCGGCATCAGCACTTAAGCATATCATAAGCATCACTTTTCACTAGTGTAGCCATCAGGATTATTTCATCAAATGCTCCGGTAAGTAATTTAAATAAAAAAATTAATTAAAAACGACTTTATTTGTACTTTTCTATGAATCATTACTTTTTTTAGAAAGGGATCCTGGATAGTGGATAAGGTCAGAATCCGACACTATGCATCGTCGAAACAATTCAAAATCCGGCAAAGTCAAAAAAATACAAAGCGGTGCGAGAAAATGTAAAAGTAGTCGTTTTCAATTTTGTTACTTTCAAATATTCCTTCTTGCTATTATTGTCATGATTCTAGCAACATTAGAATCCCTTCTAAATTCATGGATCTAGAATTAAAGTCAAAATTATCCGAATACTGTGCATTTAGTTGACCGTCGACGAAAATGAACTTCCCATTTTATTTCTTTTTATGTTTAATTAAAGCCAATTAAACTAACTGGTACATGGAATCATTCCAACATTAAAAGTACATAACAGGTTTTGACGTGTCAAGAGCATCTGCAACTACATCTTCGATACTTTGTCTTTGATGTTGCAAAGGTCGTTGACCTCCTTGCCCTCGGAAGTGATTCGGTTGAGGTGAGTAATGTGGCGGTGAATTTTGATTTGACCCAAAATCATGTGGCTGGAAATTCGTATCATGACGACGCTGAAATTGCGGGGATTGAGCTTCAGGGTGACCTTGATTTTGGATTTGATGCTGATTTTGTTGTCGGATCTGTGATTGGTGAGGAGGATTGCGATGAAATGGTGCGTTGTGCTGAGGATGGATGGAGACTGGGAACTGCGGGGATTGGTGATTTTGTTGCTGAAAAGGCTGACCTTGTTGACCTGACTGAAAATTTTGATTTTGACCCCGTGAAACCGGAAGCAAGGCGGGTTGTTGTTGTCCAGAAGGCTGGTTCCAGAATGCTTTTGCTAACCCTGCCACTAAAAGAATAACACAAAATTAAGTCGATATTATCTTGTGTAAAACCAAAATTTATCTTTCTGCAAATATAAATTGTAAAAATCGTTCCATGCACAAAAAAAAATCAATTTATGCGATTTTTATTCGAGTTGCGTTACCTGCCGGACTGAAGTGAGGATTCATTTGATTTCCAAACGTTTCAGGATTATCGTGCGGGCTATGCCCAAATTGGCCGAATGCATCTCGTCTGAAGTCGTCAATTCCAGCAACGACGCTGCAAAGGTAGGTCAGCTGACACGAGACTGGCCACGCAAGAGATGTAGCTCACTTCAAACAGAGCCATTTGGCGGGACAGTTTCGGTGGATTGATTTTGGTGGGTCGACAGCGACGGTGTGGTTCTATGTCCATGCCAATTAAGACTGCCGTCGAGTGGTCTGGAATGGCCATTGTCCGTGGGCGTAAAGTAATATAGGGATGGAAAGGCTTTGAACTTGCAAAAAAACTGGTTTATGCCATTCCTTACTCCCATTCGTCAAAATAAACATGCAGAAATTGACATCTTCCGAATCCAGATTCAACCTCATTAAACACCTGCAAATTTTTGTAATTATCATTTAATATTGACAAAAAACTCGCAGGTAAGAGCGTTGGCTATGTGGGTGTACTTTAAGGTTTAGTAATTTTTTTTAAAGAAAATTTTAAAGATAATAAACATCCGCATCACCTTTATGACTTGATTAACATAAAATTAATAATTTTAAAATTTTACACAACGTGACACCATTTCATGTTAACATTTTTTTCTGCGGATTTTGTAAATGGAAACTTAATTGGCATACTTCTGCAAGTAAAATAAATCAAGTTTTGATAGTTTTACAATCTTGTTATTCCTGACCAGTTTTAACTTTGAATGCACTTACAAAATTATGCTAGGTACTAATACATAGAAGGCTTTTCATTTCAAGCACATTGTTCTTGTGTCGTTTAGGCTCCATAGGGTATAATTAGTTGCCCAAAATTCAGATCTAAGCTTCTAGCTTTTAGCAATTTTTGTTTATTTCTCAATAAAAATGCTACATCTTAGCTTCTTTTATTTATAATTCAGTGGCATCATACTACAGTGTCTTCAAATAAAAACTGCACACCCAAATTTGTTACCAAGTCAGAATTTGAAAAATTCGCATACTATGAAGGCATCAACTATACAAAAAAAAAATTTAACTGCAAAATTATTTTGAACCAATTGCAAATTTTAAACTTAAAACACAAAATGGAATCTAGGCTAAACTTTCCCGCCATGGTTTCAAAATAAATAACTTGTTTGGATTTCGGGTGTGCAGTTTTTATTTGAAGCCACGTACTTTGTAGACTACTTTCTAGAGCTGCCTCCAGGATGGAAGATTCAGGAAATGCTGTAAGCATATAGCATTTTCAAGAAAAAATAGAACGGAATAAGTTGCTAACTGACCCTTGACATTTTCCCGTGAAATGACAATGAAATTGAATTTGTGCCTTAATCAATCTCCGCTCCTTGTGTCGAGAGCCATTCAGGCCTGATGAGACACCTCACCTTTTGGCTTCATTTGACGGCACGGGAAAAATCCTCTTAAAATTCGTTTCTCATTAAGGAGAAATTGAATTAACGGGCTCCTTAAAAGGTTTCTGGCTGTTTCAAAGGGCGGAAGATGAAAAGTGAAAGCACTTTCCCTCCCTAGACTCAACGAATCGCTGCGGCTTCTCCCTCCTGATTAAACGCAAAATGCTCATCAAAATAGGGAAATGTTAATCATAAAAAACAGAGCCACCATGATCGTCAACGGTTTCGAAATGACAAACTTCTAGAAACCCCCATGAGATTCCATTGTTCTCCGCTTTGAATAATGAAGGAACAAACTGTTCTGCTTTGTTTACAATGGCTGATGGGAGGAGAGGGTACTTGGGCGGAAGTGTTTTTGACTAATTAATTTATTCAGTTCCCTCTAACCCTCTCCCAATTGAGTTTAACTTTTAAGGGACCATCTCATGAATTTAAATCAAGTCTCCCAAGGGCAGGCTGGAGAAAGGGGTCCCTTCAACAAAGGGAAGGTAATCCTTGGAGAAAAGTCGGAGAAGTATAATGTAACTAGTGGATTTGATTGGATGCTGATCTCATTTTTCATGGATTCATTCTGTTTAAGGTGAATGTTTTATGTTCTAAAAAAACTACCTGTCATCAAATGATTTCAACTGCTAAAAATCAAGCTCTGCTTAGAACATAATTTCATTTCATTTTATGGTCAAAATAAGTAATTATTTAGCAAATGAACAAAGTCATTACCATCGTAGGGATAAGAGATGTATTGAAATAATTCGCAAAGACGAAGCGGGGGAAAATAAACCAATTTATCTCTACTTATTAAAAAGAAGCCTTACAAACCAGTTCTAGGACGAGGAAACATTTGGGGTATCTGTTCTTAAGGGCAAATGTAATTTCACCTAAGCCGTACTTACGTAGCTTTCATGGCTATCAAAGATTCCGCTTTTATAAAGTAGAATAAATCTTGCATTATTGTATTTGGGGAAAAAAAATCTTTCAAAAAATTTCTGAAATAAAGACCTAAGGTTCAATAAACAAGAACCATTTTTCACTTGAAACTTGAACTTTGAATTCTCCTTCGCAAATCTGTTTCATACTATAAATCAAATGGACTATATTAAATTAATTTTTAGGAAATAGCCCTCGCAAAAATAATTTCACAGACCTGTCACTCATATTTTCCTTTTATTATTCAAATTATAGAGAATGAGCTGAATTTTAAATGTCCATATCCGGCTCCTGGAATACGCACAAAGCTGAAAAGTAAAGCATTTACGTACAAAGGAAAGATTGTTTGACAGTGAAAAATGGAGCCAAATGCTTGCTAAGTTTAGTCACATCGCAATTAAAGTTCGAAATTCCAAATTCATGAACCGAGGAAGAGAAAGCGGGATTCAAATGGTGAAAGTCACCGTACTCACGGAATTCCCTCTTGTTGACAACATTAGAAAGCAATTGAACCCATTGAAACCATTGTTTTCAAGTGCAAAGGCGTAACATAAAAAGTAAAGTACGTCAGGAGGAAGCTAAAAACGACGTTTCTATTTTGTAGTCTAGTATGGGATATTGTGTTTCAAAATCTTGAAGGCTGGCAAAACAAGCCATTTCTAAGACAAGAGGACCCTTCAACCCTTCTGGCAGGTGGATGTGAGTTATAGCACTTTCAATTTCATTTTTCTTTGAATCAGAAAGTGCATGAATTAAAATTCAATATCCATAAAATTGAAGTCCCTCAAGGGTCCTACAGTCCTGTAAACTATCGAGCCAAAATTCACTTTCAATGTTCACTTTTATGGAGCGAACGCTGAATTTATTTTTTTCAGTGCGTTATGCATGATGCGTTAGACAATCCATTAAGTGTCAAGGCTAACCTATGCTTCACATAGGTTGATTCCTTTTTGACAATTTCGTTTCCACTGAGAAAACGTTATGCCAAAATCCTTAAATATTTTGAAAACTTTGTTTTACATTAGATTAACTAATGCTTTTTTTTTGTCCATAGCTTCACGCTTGCATCGTTAGAGGCTCAAGCGTAATTCGAAGCGTCGTCGGAAGCCTTAATTCAATGAGAAAGCTCCTCAACTTCCTAGAAAGTCAACACAGAAACCCACAGAGGCTTGAACTGTCGCTAAGTTTCTACTTTGTAAAATTTTGAAAACTATAATTCAATTTGTCCCAAAGTTTTGTCATAGATTTTTGGAGAACCACAATTTCCATGTTATAATTACTAAGCAGGTACGAAATGATGAGAGAATCCACTTAGCCAGAGACTTCTTCAATTTGTCAGTTATTTTCTTTTGGAGCAAGAAAAGCGCAAAAGCAGGAAGCTTTTGTTATTTGCACGAATTTGTAGGAGCCATAAATCGTGATTCTGTCATCAAAATTGGATTTAGAAGGTAATAACAGTAAACAAGTCAGATCTGTGGGATACCTTTAACTCTTCTGCCTCAAATTCAACTGTCGGCACACTCTTGCTACGCGTCTAATTTATTACTATAATGGTTTTCGCACCGCTACAATCTTCAGTTTCATCCAAAATAAACCGCACATGGTCTCAATTATATACTTTATGAGGGTCCTTAAGCGTTTACATCCAAAAAGTTGATAAGAATCACAAATAATGACGAAACGACTCCGCTATGGAATTCCCAGAAAACGAAAGAACTTAAGGAAAAGATCTCATCATCATAACTTCAAACATTTCGGTAAAATCGGTAAAAGTTTTCGATACCGTTAAGAAAAGTAGCGTTAACGCAAAAATAGAGGATTTGTCTTCCAGAATAAATTTTGGGAGCTACATTTAGTTCGCAAGGCGAAGAGACCATGACAATGATTTTGACGAAGTTCAAATTTCAGGTCCCTTATAAGGGGACACCATATTTTCTTCACTCTCGGCTAGAGGCTTCCATAGGATGTCCATAAATAATTGATTCAAATCTGATGAAAGCGTCACTGTGAGCCTGAAGACAAGTCGAGAATTTACTCATTCATTTATAAATTAAACTTTTCGAAAAAAAAAAACGGTCAATAAAAAACGTTTCTCGCCGTCGTCCCCCACAAAATTATGTTACTTAAAATGCGAAGTAATTGGTACAAAGTGTGCAAAATATTTAACCTTTCTGAGATAACAATAAGTGCAGAGGGAAAGCTATAGCATATCTTGTAATGAAATTGACAGGAGTAGAAACAAGTAAGCTCCCTTCAGTATTTTTTAATGATCTTTGATTAGACAATATATTTTTGGTAACAGACTATTATTATGAAATATATATGAAAAATGTAAATGAATCATTTAGTGGGACAGACAATAGGTGGGTCGGCCAGAACGTAAAACTAACTTTTCTTTTTATAATATTGCTGATTCCGACGACCACACGGGTAGAATTTAAGTAAATAATAATTAGGGTGTAGATGACAATTTTTTCAAATAACTTTGCAACTGCTCGGCTAGTTTTCACAACATATTTTAATCCTACATAATCAATAATTAATTATTCCAATCTAAAATTCTGCTGTACAAAAGTTGAATTTAATGTGAAATGTGTTCAGTTTTAATGTGTCACATAACAATTTAATTTTAAAATCCCGAAATATGTTGTACCACCAGTCCCTCCTAAGTTTCTTCCATTTTCGTCCAATTTAAAAACACCTGCTTAAAATTATATTTAACTTAATATAATACAATTAATCTTAAATAATATATTTTTAACATTTACTAAACATTACTAACAATTTTAATTTCTATGGCTCTTGAAATAAAAATGCAGTTCTTCAAAATCCCTGCCTCTTCCTATCTAACGTCCAGATGTGACAAAAATAAGGTCATCGATGATAGAAATGACTATTCAGAAAGAAAAGAGCCTTCTTCCAAAACCCCGTCAAACAATTTAGTCCAACTATTTTTTTTTCATTTTCATTTTAATTAAAAACAAACCCTTAATATAAAGGAAATCAAAGAGACTCCTTGAACTTTATTATTTTTTGGAAAGAAACTGAAGGTGTGTCTACTACTTTCTACCTTATTCTGCTTTGGATTCAGCATCCGCTGGAACTGTGGCCGCGGTTGCAGGTTGTTCAGCAGGAGCGGGGGCCTCCAGCGGTTCCTTAATATTTTCTAATGAGAGCTTTTCAGCTGATTCATCGGGGAGCGTTGCCTTCGTGTCAGGAGTTGACTCGGCTGATTTGGCGGGTGAGGTAGTAACACCAGGTAGGACATCACCTGTCTTTTTCTCCTCGCACGCCGAAGATAAAGCTGATAATTTTTCGGGAGTTGAATCCCCTTTATTTGAACTTTTTGGTGTCAAATCACTTTCTTTTACAGGACTCGGCTCTTTCTTCGGCACTTCCTCAACTTTCGGCTCCGCGCTTTCCTCTGCCACTGCGTCAACTCGGACATCGACCTGGAATTAAGAAGTTAAAGTTGTCAAAAAAGATCCCTAGATCAAAATTTCATATCTGAAATTAGTAAAATAATACTAAATAGTATTAGTTTATTTCGGAGAATTATAAAAGAATTTAGGCGGTGTACTTTAGCCTTTCAATTTTGCTTGGTGGAAATTGGAGCGTATAGAGACAAAACTGACCTTATCTTTGGAACTTGTATCGAGTGGATTGGCATCGGTCTCTGCTTTCTTCGGAGATTCGGGAACTTTCCCCGTATCATTTGCCTTAGCTTCCACTGAATCTCTCTTATCATCTGCTTCGACCTCGTCTACCTCCATTTTTTCATCCTTTTCGGTATCGTTCTCCACATCGGCTTTACCATCTCCTTCGGAGGATTCCTCGACGTGATTTCCTTTGTCTTCAGCCTCGGGTTCTTCCTCACTATGATCTTCAACTTCGGTAGATTTCTTTGGTCTCCCACGTCCCCGGCCTCCTCGACGCGGCGTTACCACTTTCGCCTTCTTAGCAGGAGGACTTGCTTTCTTCTTGGGTTCAACCTTCTCCTTTTCGGCAGTTTTTTCAGCTACAGCATTATTGGGTGGCGTAGTTGACGTAGATCCAGATCGCCTTTCGCGTTTAACAGGTGGGGGAGGTGTGGCCAAAGAACCTACGCTACCACGTGCGGATGACCGAGTAGTTCTGCGCCCAACACTGGCTTCCTCTTCCTTATGCCCCATTTGCTGTACAATATACGTAAATGTATTAATAAGGATTCGTTAAATTTTTCTAACTAGCTCCATCCTTGAATTGGATTGTAGTGAATAGAAGCAGCTTTTACGTTCGTTAAGGTCAATTAGAAAGGAAGCGTAACCATTATAAATTATGAACCTTCAGCAGAGCTTCTCCTTCTTGTACGTCTTTCATTATTCTGGACACTTTCGGTTTTCCAGAACTGGATCGTCTGCCTTTTGTATTGTCTTCAGCATTCGTGTTCTTCTGGAACACAAGATATTTACACGCGACTGATTATAATTAAACGTATAACAAGCCAATTGGACTTTTCGAGTTCTCGGAACCCGAATCACGAACAAATTGTAAAAGTAAACAAAGGCAAGATCCTTTTAGACTAATTTAGACTTTATGCCGGCTAAGGATTTACCATTTACCTCGTTCATTGGCGGGAACCGAAACAAGTTGCGACGACGAAGGTAATGCCAATGCCTATTCTTGGTGTCCTGTGGAATTTTCCACGCCCGCAAAAAAAAATGAATTAAGCTCTTATCCCTTTCAGACGTTACGCGTAAGCTCATCTAAACTGTTGTACCTGTCTCCCTATGTTTCTGTATGCCGTAATGAAGCCCAAGAAAAGGGAAAAAGAGAAGCTCATTGACTCCCCGCCTTCTCCGTCCTATACCCCAACACCTAAACTATAAGCTTCGCACTCAAATAAGATACAAATACTCCATGCGCCATGATGCCCTATCATCAATCGGCCTCCAAATCTTACCATTTAGAACCATACTCACGATGCTTAATCATCCTAATCATGTTCAAAACAAGTGTTCTAAATACGATTCAGAACAGATGGAAAGTTAAAATGAACCGAAAGTTGGAGAGTATTGGGAGTTACATGATTCGGTTCCGGCGGCTAAGAATCGGCGCCGACCCCCGATGAATCTACTCTTGTGGAACAAGTACAAACTCTTGGATTTATTCAGACTATAATTTTACCTGATTTTCTCCTTTTGCTGAATTCGATTCCGCCTTGGTATCCGACATCTTGGACACTTGGTAATTAATTGAGAGTAATTAACTTTAGTTGAAGATGGTGATAAGTACGCAGAGACCAAATAAACGAGGGAAACAGACAGTGGGAGAGATGATAAAAAAGTAGAGTTTTTGGAAAGAGCGGTTTTTCGTCTATATGCTCTTCCTTCCGAAGCAGACACAAAGCCTATAGCACCAACCCAACAATCTCACGTGATCAAAATCACCGCCAAATTCAAAAGTGCCGATAATGCCAGTGACTATGCCTTATGCTATTTTGTATTTGACTGACCAATGCCCGCCCATTGGCGGCGGCGGCATATTTATTTTTGTGTAAAAAGACATTTTTTTTAAATAACATGAAAGATTAATTTAAGAAAAAGAAGCTATTATCGTATTTAGATGGGAGGATGAGGATGTGATGTGACTATGGGGGGACTCCACTCATGTCTGAACATCATGGGGTCGAACGATGTTAAGTAGGATGCAGTAAATGTCGAGAAATATAAATCATTCAAACCAAGACAAAACTGCAGTCAAATATTGAAGATGATGAATATTGACTGTTGAATAAGCAAGATTTAAGTTTAATTCAATTTAAATTAGAATGATTGCGAAATTGCGATAATATGGTTTTCATTTACAGTCGGTCTATGTCCGTTGCGTTAATGCAGTTTTAGCATGTGAAAGGTGGGGGAAAACCAAACAAGCCCGTTCTCCTTCTAAGGTCAGAGAGGACACAATGCACTATCTAGTCTGCTTGGATACACACACCTTCAATTTCCGCATTGCGATTTGCAATTTGAGTTGTTTTGAAAACATCATAAATTGAAAGTAATCGCTGTAGGTCACGTATGATTTCGTTGTTCAATTGGATTTAGTTGGCGTTTGAATCACGACCTAATTTACAATTATGGATGGTATTTCAATTAAATTATTCATCGAAATCGACATTAACTTCTAATGTTTTCAAAATATAATTTGAGATTTTCTTATTCACAGTTCATGATTTCCACCGAAGAGCAAAAGGCGGGAACCGGGATTTGATCAGGGCTTTGAAAAGAATTTAATTTGTTTGTCAACAATCAACTTTGCTGTTTGCTCAAGTGCTGGAAAAAGGATTTAATTTTAGTTTAATTACCGCATTTAATCGTTCAGTTAAAGTTTGTTTTAATGGTGATTTTTATATAATTTCGTCAGTTGCTGGGTATACAGAAATTTAGACCTACTAATTGGAGAGAGGAATTTGCTCAACGTAAGCAAAAGTTAAAAGATTTGATTGTTTAATGATTTAAATCTTTGTTACAATAATCACAACAATCATGAAGTAGCTAATTTTCTTTATTCCAGGCGTGGGAAGGGCGTCTGTTAAATACTAAGAATTATTTTTCTATTGCTGATTCAAGTAGCGAAGGACAAATATAGAAGAAACTTTATATACATATTTAGGATGGAAATTGAAACATTGTCACCAAAGGTTTTGAGTGAACTTAATGAAAATTCTGTGGTTTCGACTCCCGAACAAGATCGTGAAGTTATAGAGTCTGTTACGAAGGGCAATCACCTTGCTCTTGCTCCCAAGTCTAAGAAAACACTGCCGCCAAAGCCTTTGGAAAAATCAAAAGTAGACTCAGTAGACGGTAAAATATCATTATATCGCTTTTTCTAATGATTTATCTCAACTTGATCCACGTTCTACTTAGAGTCCGATGACAATGGGAGTTACATCCATCTCCGTGGCAACTCGCAAGCTGTGTTTACGAAGATTAAGAAGCTCAAAAAAATTGTTGGAGAAAAAAAGTCTCCAAAAAGGACGACTGCCAAAACTGCTGGTGAGACTGGGGCTACCGAACTTCGCAATGTGCCACAGTCACAAACGAAGACAACAACCAATTCATGCCTGAAGTCTCAAGAGCAAATAATATCGTCTCAGCCGAGTAGAACACGTAAGCGAGAGCGAGACTTAAACTCTTGTGCCGTAACTGGCCACAACAACGAAGCTGTTAAACTTAAAGAAGATAGACTAGTACCCACTCCTCCTAAAACAATGAAAAAAGTTACTAAACCTTCGCCTACGGCTCCCGCTGAAAGTAAGACCACGGGACGGGGTCACGTCTATAATCCGATCCAAGTAAAGAGTTTTATGGAACAACAACGAGAAGTTAGACGAATAAAGGAAAAGAAAGAACAAGAAGAAAGGCGGCTCGAGGCTGAGCGTAAGAAGAAACAGCTTCTTGAGCTTGATAGTAAGCGACGGGATTTGATTTCTAAAACGCGTATTGCACCAAAGCAGGTGTGCATTCTTTTTCTATTATTTGTCTTTTTTATTATTAAGTTTTAATTCAAGGTTAAATTTCTTTCTTACTCTTTCTCAAGGTGGAAGCAAAGGATGATCATGTATTGAGCCTGGCCACTAAGATATACAGGGCGCGAAAGGCCAAGTCTCCCGGTCCACCGCAAATTCGTGTACCAAAGGTTACGACAACGCATTCTCCGGTAATTGATTCTCCGATTACTGTTCAGAGCATGCAACGCCAACCGCAAAATCAACGACCGGCAGAGACAAGCAGAAGTAAATCTTCTATCGAAGCTAAAATTTCGCCGTCTAGGTCTAATGAACGACGAGATCCTTCCGAAGTTCGTGCTCAAGCAGACGCGCAACTTCGAACAGCGATGTTATTAGAAGAATTTCAAAGTGTAGTTCATCGCGAGTGCCTCAAGCTAGTTTCAAGTAAAGAGCCGTTAAAAAGGCAGCCTTCAACTACTTGTAATACTAAAGCTTCAGAAAACTTACTTCAAGAGGAATTTGCTCCTGCGGATGGAAAGAGGGGAGAACCCCGGAGTGCCAATCTGCTTACCTTATCTAAGGCGATCTCGTTGAAGGTTTCATCCACAGATACAGTAGAATTGCAAACCAGAGCTGCCACTATTATTCAATCTGCATATCGTGGATACAAAATACGCAAAATTTGGCGAGAAGTTAGTGAACAAAATTTCCAACGTCATCCACGCCGCATTTCGTTTTACCGCTCACGTTCTCTCCAGCCGGGTGACAGTGTCCGTCGCCGACTACCCTTACTTTCACCAGTCCATTCTCCAAGTCGAAATTCAGGTGTTAGATTGAGCTCTATTCGGGCCTCCAGTTCGGTTCCGGACAGGAAATCAAGATCGGCGTTTGGGGTCACCCTGGATGCTGCGCCTTATATTCCTCCTCCAAGCCCTGGACTCGGAATCGATAGCAATGTTGACAGTCCGATGACATCGAGCATAACGGATATACCTGTTAAATCCGTTCCGATTTTGGGACGCCCTTCACTTGGACGAAAGTCATCTCGGTTTGATGATCTATTTCCGAAAGAAGCCCTTAAGCAATTGGGCCTGTCAAAGAGTCAGAGTCCTATTTCTGGAGGTAGCCCATCAGTCAGTGATCACTTTTTCCGTAGAGATTTTACTACGCCGCCACTACAATCTCAAGTTAACACGGCTTTTATTCCTGGAATTTCCGAGTTGTTTAACCCATCGGTACCAACGTTTTCAATGGTGTTGAAAGAGAAAGTGCGTCTCCTTTGTGAAATGCACCAAAGTTCATTGCGGAAGACTTGCAGTGGAAGTAATTTTGCTGATGATCGAACCCCAGTAAAGCACAATTCCTTGGGATTTAGACATCCAGTTCTGTCTGACAACTACGATTCCGACTCTACACAACATGCGTCTATAATTCTCTCAGCAGTGAATCAGAACGATACTAGTAGCTCCGAAAATACTATTACAGATGATTATATTGGACCCGGAAATGAAGCCATGCGATTGGCTTATAGTTTGCGAAGAGGCCCTAAAATATCAATCGAGCCTGAAGATATTTTTGAATCCGAAAGCAAGACCGAGGAAGACAGCAATGACACATTTCCAACTTCATCTACTTCTACAAATAATACGGAGATGGACCAGGATTATGTGTCAACACGGCGACGGCGAAAACAAGTAGACGTAACTGGAGTAGATAAGACCCAACGACATACTCTGACAGAACATTTCGAAGTCGCAGACGTTGCTGAGAAAGATGTTGAGATCCGTTTACTTCCAGAAGCTGTGGGTATAATGGAAACTCAAGAACAGAACCTGTCAGAGAGATCCTCTCAATCATTGGATCACAAGGTGAAAATTGAAAATAAAGCTCGCAGACTTTCTCCGAGATTAGTAAATACCTGAGTTTGGTAATCTGCTTTTAATTCAGAAAAATAAACTGCACGAGTTTCTGTCAGAAGCTTCGGACTTGGACCGGGCTGTTTCATCTCCTGCCTCCTCGGAGCAAGAAAATGTTGGCGAAAATTACACTGAGGTTCCATTTTCGGAGGATCTTACAATCGCTGAGAAGGCGACCGTTCAACATGATATGAAAGATAAAGAAGCGGTAATTGATTTAAAAAGAATCTAAATAAAAATACTAACATATTATATTTTCCGTATTTCAGATCTTAGAAGACGTAGTCTTTCATGACATTGACAAAAGTAAAGCCGTAGACGTTGCTGAGAAAGTTGTTGAAATACTTTTGCTCTCCGAAAATGTCGCTAAAATGGAAACAAATGAACAGTACTCGCCAAGACATATCTCTCAATCATTGGATTCCAATGAGGTAAAAATTAAAAATAAAACTGACAAACTCCGAGAATAGTTATTATCTGAGTTTGAGAATCTGCTTTTAATTCAGAAAAATACACTGGACGAATTTATGTCGGAAGCATCGGCCTTGGACCGAGTTGTTTCATCTTCTACATTGGAGCAAGAAGATGTTGACGAAAATTCCATTGACGTGCCAAATTTGGAGATTCATACAATCGCTGAGGAGGCGATCGTACAAAATGAATTGAAAGATAAAGAAGCGGTAATTCTAATCGATTTAAAAGAATCGGAATAAAAATATGAACGCGTTGCATCTTCCGTATTCGATTTCAGGCCTTAGAAGACGTAGCCTTTCATTACTTTGAAAAAAGTAAAGCCGTACATGTTGCTGAGAAAGCTGTCGAAATCCTTTTACGCGAAAATGTTGCTATAGCACAAGAACAGTACTCGCCGGAGCAATCTTTCCAATCATTGGATTCAAAAGAGGTAAGGAATAAAAATAAAGCTGGAAAACATTACCCGAAATTATTTAATACTGAGTTTGAGAATTTGTTCTAATTCAGAAAAATACACTGGACGAATCATTGCCAGATGCTTCAAGCTTGGACCGATCTGTTTCAAATGCTACCTCGGAGGAAGTGGATGTTGACGAATCTTCCACCGACGTTCAACATTCGGAGATCCATACAATCACTGAGAATGCGACTGTTCAAAATAAAATGGAAG
>VYYI01002645.1:0-14252 GCA_021029175.1 Bilobella aurantiaca | reverse complement strand
GTAACTATGTTTGTTTGTCTGTCAATAACCTTAATTTTCATTAACTCGTAGCCCTACCTACCATATACCTGCCTGATATACCATATCAGATTGAACATGTAATCTTGTATATCTCTCTCCTTTAATTGTTAAATCCTTTCATGGCGTTACAGTTGAAAATCGTAAAATAATTGATACAAAATTCAAATGTTACTATAAATTGTGTCTATACTTGAGAGAATTAATTTTTGCAATTAAGAATTTAATGTATTTAATACTAGGCAAATAAGGCAAATTAACATTATTATAATTTTTATTAAAATTATACGTCAATGATTATTGAGTCTAAGTTAAGGTAAATTGTATAAACTTATTTTGGAACCTTGTGATTGTTGTGTTGTATCTTTCTATACCACAGGAATTGTGTTAGGTTTAGACGTGAGTTTTAATTGTGGGTTAATGCAACCGAATAATTTAACTATCATTGCATGCTTAACAACCAAGAATCCGATCAGACTGACTAAAATGGTACGTGCATGGTTAACATAGTTTTTATATTTATGTATTCGAAGGTCAGAAACACTGAACCCAGCTATTACTTAAGAGTGATCTAAACAAAAATCAGCATATAAACAACATTGGACACGCTTCGTAGCATAAACACAAGCTTTAACAATTCTTATGACAAATAGATACGATTGTGTTTGTGTAAACGTTTTTATATTAGGTCATTCACGTGGCTATTGTAAGTAGAACCATTCGCTTGAATAGATTCCCTGAATTTACTGCGATTAAAATAATTGTGTTGTGTTTGGGAGCGGGTTTACGATTAAAATAATTGCCAAAATTATTCGCAATGTTTGAAAGCGATGAAGCTATTGAAAAGCGGTTAAAATGTACTAGTAAGAGATGGATATATGTTAGGTAAGTAATCTACCCCCAACCAAATGATCTCTTACGTAACAGCATTCGTAGGGTGTACTGTTTGCATCAAAATTAACATTTTAATATGAGATGAATTTACATTATACAATTTTGTAACAGGCTATTTACATCTATGTTACGTTTAGAAATAAATAATAAATATGTTAGAAAATTGTACGTTGAAAATTAAAGTTAAAACCCTGCAGTTTTAGTACGTATTTAATTACTTGAAAGTAAAGTTTCGAATTCATTAGTTGAAATATTTGCGTAAATATCTTTTCATAGATGATTTGCTAATTGGGCAGTGCGTTACCAAGCAAGTTGTCGAATAGGTTTGTTGTATACTTAATCCAACGATTAACACTTTATGGTAATTGTAAATGAGTACAACATGGATCAGATTGAAGTAAATTAATTCACAAACTGAATCCTCCAAATTCAAGTTGTGATTCAATAATTAAGATTATTAACAATTTGTTGCTTGTCCAAATTGACGTATTGCTCAAATACCTGCATCCGTATGCATCATCGACATAACCAACTTTTCTATTCTTTTCACACGTGTGCTATATTTTGTAGTGACAACTGTGGTTAGACAATGTATTTTAATCTTCACGAGCACCTACCCGCTTATTGTGACATGACCTTCTGTGCATTGAACAATGCTTTCTAACTCTATACGAAAATTATGCTTGCATAAATATGCATAGTTTGCATATGTATTGAACACATACAAAAATCCGGTTTTAGCCAAGTGGGGATTTAGTGAACTCGTTAAAAATAATGTTAATTTTATACTTAATAACTTTTGGGTCATTGGCTACTGCAAAAACTGTGTCTGACTTTATCGATGGTACATCTTCAACAAACAGAGGACCCGTTTCTATGTCTGTACGTGCGCAAAAGGGCAGTGCTTCAAAAAACCGTTTTTACATGTATTTCTCCGGAGCGGCGTACTGTGAAGGTACGGACTTTGAAGGCTTGCAATGTCCTTGGTGTACCAACATTACAAAGGCAAACTACCAGCACTACGCAACTGTAAGAAATGCTCTGTTTAACACCGTTGCCATGGTAACAGTAAACGAGAAGGAGAAAGTCGTTGTCGTAGCCTTCAGAGGATCGTTTAATGCTAATAATGTATTGGCAGATGCAAGCATTGTCATGGTGAAAATAACCAAAACAATCAGAGTTCACTCTGGCTTTCTGCTGGCTACACAAAGTCTCTACCCGTCAATTGTTAAAATTTTGAAAAACCTGACATCAAATTACAACTATCGAAAAGTTGTGATCACTGGACATAGCTTGGGAGGTTCGCAAGCTAGCCTAGCAACTTTTCAACTACTTTTCAACAAAGTACTTCCACCATCGGTTACTCTGGAGCTGTATGCGTATGCAAACCCACGAGTCGGAAACAAAGCGTGGGCTAATTTCATGAACAGTCAAAAGATAGTAATAACTCGTACAGTAAATGCTGCTGATTTGATTCCGCATTCAATTCCAGCTGGAATTGGTTACTACCATACGCAGAATGAATACTGGATTTATGACAAGAAGAGCTATGCAAGCAGATACTGCAATAACGGGGTATATGAAGACCCAAAGTGTTCGAGCAGCAAAGGACCCAACTACAAAATTAACGACCATTTGCTCTACTTTGATGTTGAAATTTTCAAGTGTGCTCAAGAGGACCCCATACCCGTTGTGATGCAGTTTCTGGTTTATCTAAACACTAAATTGGTTCTAAATGCAATTCAATTCATCAAATTGTTAACAGCATGGCTTCTCTAAGAAAGATAAAACAGGTTACTTTGTTATCATTGTTTTGAATAAAGTGTGTTAATGACGTATTGACATATAGGGTACTGGCCTCTATGAAGGAATTTATGGTAAAAGTAATAACCTAATAAGTAATAAATAAATTAGTGAGTAGGTACCGATCCTCTAATATGAAATTTAGGATACAAAAAATACCTGACTAATATTTTGAGTTATTTGAAAAATATCGTAGTTAAGCACTCAAATGTGAGACTTTCTGATATTTTTCGGACTGTCTCAATTGAATAATATCTAGTAATTTCAAAAATTTTAGCAGTTGGTGTTGTAGGTACGTTTTCCAAGTGTTGCAAATTTGAGTCAAAATGATTTGTCAATTCCACTCGAATAATTTTAATAATTCAAAATAAAAATGTCATATCATTTCTCATCTCATCTCAAAATTTCATCACCACGCCAAAAACGGCCTCTGAAACTGTATTTGTTACGTAAGGTAAAGTTATAGGCTATTGGCTCATTCTTTTTGTGTGCTAAGGTATCCATAAATTTACTAAAATCAAAGTAAACAATCGGACATCAGTATTTTTCTCGCAAGGGTATTTCATGGATTGTATTAAATCATGTAAAATAAAAAGAGGAATACATTGCTTTGGAAATTATATCCACATGCCTTTTTAGACGTTGAACGAAAAAGGCTTATTCACGACACAAGAATCAAGGCTTATAATGTAAATAAAAATAATTGAATTCTGCCATCTGGGTCAGAATTCCAACTATAACTATATTGTAAGGTACAATGAATTTAGATTTGTGATTTTATAATGAATATATACAATAAATAAGCACTAACTTATGGAATCAATTTAATTATATTATCATAAAAAGCTTATTATGCTCAAGCTTCACTCTAAAGAACTTTAAGGGTAAGTCGAGATTAGTGTTTATAACTTTTACCAAAAACACTTTTACAGCGAATTTTTTTTTGCAACGTAATGGTTGAGCAAAACCACTTAATTTCTACCAATAAGCCAACAAACCAATTTATTGTTTATGGCAAATTATATAATTTAAAGTTAGACTTTAGGTTGGATTGGAAGCCTTTTGAATTCAACCTTGTGGAGATTTCTGCTTATAGAAATTGTTTAGCAAAGCAAAAAGCACAGTTAAAATTTAATGGAAAATGTACAGAAATTTTCAAAAGGCATTACTTCAGGTTATGGGTTTATGAAAAACGGTATCTGAGCTAGTTTAATTGGAGGCAAAAGAGAAATAAAATGACCCTAAGTTGCACTTAATATGAGCGAAGTGGTCATTTTTATCATAAATATATTACTTTATAAAGGAGAATTTCAATCAAATCTTTAAAACGCTTCATCTCTTCTTTGCTTCAATGTTATCACACTGAATTGGCAACGTAATGAAAATTGTTTACTTATTAGTGACAAGTGAAAGCTAATGCATGCAAGTAGACGTTTCTGATTTGAATTGAAGTCTTATTCTATTTGAGGGAACCAGTAAATTGGTCATTGTGATATTTATGGGTTTCTCTTGTTTAAACCGGTTTGTTTCACAAACGTATTAAAGACCCAAAAAGGCGCACTTTTTAACCAAATATTTTCTAAGTAGTTAAATTCTAGGTTTCTTTGTGTCGAGAAAATATAAATTTAGAATTTGTAAAGGACGCTACTTTCAATCCGGGCATTTTATTTTTCTGTTTCTTTCAACCTATATCGTTTGCGCATCATTTGTTTTCTTATTCAAATGTTTTTCATAATTGTTGCAGTACATTCCAAGCTGTCATCAGTTCACATGCCTTAGTGATAGTGTGGTCCCCAACTGTGATCGTTATTGCAGTTCGCAATGGAGTACATTCGACGTAGACCAATTAAACTGTATTGTGTAAGAGTTCGTTTATTTGATGGTTAGTATACATAGCTTACTATGTTACTGGTGGAATTAAAATATCTTAACACAAATTATAACTAATATTTGCTGCTGCTAATCTGCAGTAAATTTTCTGTAACACAGTAAATGCATTTCCAATTAAATAAATGTAACGCACAGAAGGCTGTCACAAAATATCTATATTTCTGGCTTTCTATTTACAATAGTTATTTCCATTATTTTATTTTTTAAACATGTGAAGCTATTTTTTATTCAAAGTTCGGTTTAATTTTGTAAAAACGGTAATTTTAATTGATTTAAACTGAATTTTCTAGTATATCGAAATGCAGCTCTACACGGAACACATCTATGAAGTGTCCTTCTATTAGCTTTTGGATCCTGAAAAGTGTAAGCTAACTGCATTGCCAAACTTATCCATCTCTGACACGCCAAACCTATTGTAGAAGTAATTATTATATAATTAATTGTAAAATTAACGTAACATTTCAATTATTATATTTATACAAATAAATGTATTAAGTAACTAGGTTACATAATAATGAAGAACAGAGAATCTGTTTCCTAAATGTGTCCACTCAAAATAACAGAGAAGTAAGGTGTCAATTATAGTTCAACATTATGTAAATGTGCTTTCCTAGAATGGACAGTTTTTCTTGTAAGTATTCTGGTTCAATTTTAAATATCTCAGGATTCTCGTGCTGTTATACAAGCGTTATTAAATAGTTTAAAGAATGGGTTTCTTATTGATCACCGTGAAAATATTCTCTGATTCATCTTGCAAAGAGTACATACTAAACCAATATATTACCATTTTATCACTACAAAAACCGGCTTCTTTCTTTGAAGGTAAAACTTATTAATTTTTTTTATAAATCGTTTATAAATTGTAAGTGGTCCTAAATTTCGAGTATTTACTTGTCCCGTTGCTGTTGGTGAACGGAATTATCCCGTTTAGCGTTTCCTTTTACCTCCTAGTGCATTTGCAAACTTTACTTTTACATACTTTTCTAAATTACAAATTATAGTAATTCTACCATTTGCAATTACTCGTCATGTGGTCCTTCGCAACGTTGGAGTATATCTAGACAGCGCCACAGCACCGTCAAGAAAGCGCCTCTTTTTTAGCACCGTCAAGCTACTACCCCGAGCCCTCGCCTCAGGCATTTGAGCTGTCTTGACGTTTCCATGCTAAAAATCAAAACTGCGCCTCGCCTCAAAAATTTTTGGTGATGCGTCGAGGCGCTGTCTTGACACACCGGCGGTGGTGTATCAAGACAGCGCCTCGCCTCATTTGCTTTTTTTGTGTGTAAATAATTGTTTTAATGTAATAATTTAATTAATTATTACTATAAATTAAAAAAAACCTTAATTATAGATGTTTCAAAATTTGAATCAGTTGCTTGTTTATTTAATTTATTTATTTTAATCGCGTAATCGCGTTTTATCTAAAGAAAATAATGAAGTTGATTGTAAATGGTTTGTTTTCGTCACAGCACGAAAGGATAAGTCGCATACAGAATGGTGATGCATAGGATTTTATTTTACAAATAGAAAAAAATCCAATAGAGTAATTGTGAATTAGGATTACATGCAAATTTTTTGTCAATATGGTACGTTCAGTAAGGAATGTCAAGTCTAGGTGCCGTTTGCATGGCGGTCCACTTCATGACACATTTCACTAGAACAAATAATAGAAAACCAATCGAAATCAGGCCTATAAAAGTAAAAGTTACCTTTTCATACAACGCTGAATCCACTTCAGCGTCATGCAGCTTATCGAACTTATCCATTTCTTGAAGATGGAATTCTCCTTCTTGCTTCAGGTAATGGCTGAAAATGCGGATGACTTGACAACCGATGTCGGTCGGTTCCAATGCTCTAAAATTTCTGCCACAAAGCAGCGATCTGCGGGACCTACACAAAAGTAGATAGTAATTGATTAAACTATTTTAATGTCGCACACTTATTATTCACTATTATGATTGTTATAACGTAGGCTTGTTTATGTTGAAAAATGTTACTATTTTCTTTAGAGAAGCTCAAGTAGTTTCTTAAAAAATAATTTGGATTAAGAAAAATTGCCGAAAAAGCGGTTGTTCTTATATTTTAATTGATCACACCAAATAGCAATTTAAAAATACAATTACCTTCTGCTGCTGTTACCGATGCACTGTCGCAGGGATTCAGGCGTAACCAATAGTATTGGCTGCGCGTTTCCAGTTGTGCCGTTCCCACTTTCCAATGCGACCCTGGCAGCTTCAATTCAGATGAACCCTGCGCCGGCCAAAGCCCCAGATGCAATGGGGGTTGCAATGGTTTTCCCAATTTTGAATACGGCACTTAGGAATTTTGGACTTCGTTTTTGTCGCCTAGCTTATGGCAATAAGTGACAACCATGTTGACCATTTCTGCAATTAATTAAACATAAATTAGACTTTGTCATAGTGTACCTTGTAGAACTGGAAACTGGTCTTGATTACCGGTTAATGCCACTTCAACCCAGGAGCAGCGCCACCTGCAAGAGCTCCCAACGCAAGTGGGGTTGATACAGCTCTTTCAACATGCAAAAAAACTTCTAGAAATTTTTCGGCCCTGTGGTGCAACATGTCTCGTCTCCTCTTGTACAATGCAAAAAGTAGATACCTCAAAGTAAACAATTTTAATTAAATATCAGCTACCAAATTTAAATCTGAGTATAAAAACTTGATGTTTTGTAATTATACGACATACCTTTGCAGTAGTAAGTCTTCAATGGTGTCTTTTTGCTTTGTTGTCGAGGCGCTGTCTTGACAGACCGGTGGTGGTGTGTCAAGACAGCGCCTCGACGCCTCACCGAAATTTTTTGAGGCGAGGTGCTGTCTTGATTTTTAGCATGGAAACGTCAAGACAGCGCCTCGCCTCAGGCATTTGAGGCGCTGACCAGGGGTGGTAGCTTGACGAAGATGGAAAAGAGGCGCTGTCTTGACGGTGCTGAGACGCTGTGTTGATATACACGCCACGTTGAGTTGTTTTGTATTGCGGAGCATATTCAGTTGTACTGATGCGTATTGTAAATTGATCAACGTGGCACTTTATAAATATAAGCTGACCAAATATATTTTGATCTAAATAAAGTGTTAATATTTTATACTTAATAATATGTTAATTTAATTATTGGCGTAACATTTTTGACAGAGTACAAGGTATGAAGATGTTTACCAGTTATCTGAAGAATACTTTATTTTACGATTGGAACGATTATATCTACTTTTGTAATGGAGCAATGTGAAGAAAACAAAATGTGAACTTTACTGTTACTCTTTTTTTTTCTGGAAAACAATTGGAAATTGATTCTAAAACCAATGACAGAGATTCTGGACAGAAAATTTAGGCCGCATTTTGTTGTGTACTACGGCTTTGCAGCTCATCCTTAGCCTTTCAGTCACATTTAAGTGTACAATGTTTTGAAAATTTGCGTACAGCTCCTCCTTTGATAGTATTTGGTAGTAAAAAGAGATCTGTTTGTACATAATCAAATTACCCCGCTTTTTCTCTCCACTTTAAAAAACAACTTTGTGCTCAGGAGCCAAAGTCTTGACTCTCGATGTAAAGATCTCACATTCGTCGGCGATCTTATCGAATGCAATATCGTTTTCAATTGCCTCAGCCATTTTGACATGGTTCGTGTACTCCTATAACTAAGAATATACTCGGAATAGTACATTAGTAGAATTACGGGAAATTAGAAATATGAATAGAAAAAATTTACTTTTAAACATCATTGTACAGCTAAGTTACTGCCTCTCACCACAATGGCCGTACGATCGAACACTTTTCATTGACCTTGCAATGGGTTTTTACCCCGTTTTTCGTTTAATCTGCTAGAAAAAATTGTTACGAATACATTGGGAAATGCTTTGAGATTGCCGCTAGCAACCAATAGATTTTGTTGCAAGATTTACTACTGGACTGCGAGTTTGGGTTGAAGTGTTCCTTGCCTTAAAAATCGGGTAACTTTCGTACTCTCCTCACATAAACAAATCGCAGAAAACTTTGAACAGCATTGGCATGTTTGTATTAATTTTTTCTAAGTCTAGCTCTTCCATTTCTTCCGTGTTTAAGGTATCTATATTTCTTTCGTTTTTTTGCAGTATTACTGAATTTACATTTTGTCCAAACTCATGACTGCCAATTTTGATTTGTTGAATAAGTTACCAAGGAGTACTTTCTGGTTTCTGAAACTGTTTCGACATAGCAACAAGTTACTCGTAAAGGACCGGCGCTTGCCAGAAGGAAAGCACCATTGTTAATGGTGTCCAAATTATCAACCGCGTATATAACCAATTCTTTATACTAGGCAGGGTAATCATGCGAAAACTTTTTTTAATACTTCCGCTGAGTAAATGGCAAGCCTTTATCAAAAAATGACCAGTAAGCAGTATCTCACCTTCATTAGCTTGCTCAGCATCTCCCTAAATAAAATTTCATGGCTAAATTGTTTACTCACTGCACTGACCGATTTGATAGCTGTATTAGCCTTTACTGTCTATTCTTTCGCCGTTGATTCAGAGAGTTTCAGTATATGGGCAAGTTATTCAATGCTTACAAAAGCACATTCTGTATTGGATTCAGGATTATCCGATTTTTGATTCAAGAACTTTGTTTCAAACAATTATGACTTAAAACAGTTCGAAAATAACCTTTAATATTACTTGAGGTTTAAAAACTTACTTAAAACGGAACAATAACATTGTTTGACTTAATTAAAATCAATAATTGTTGTGTTATTAAATTGGACTGCAGTAGTTGGTAAGGCTGGTCATCGATCTTGGCTAAAGGTTATCAAAGTCACCCTCGAAGTAGACAACTACGATCTATGTCAAAGGGCTGCAATCGAGTTTCACGCCTGTAACTCTTTCAATAATATACCTGAACCTAAAGGGCTACATGATCGAGGTCACCCTCGAAGTAAACAACTACAATCTATGTGAAAGGGCTGCAATTGAGTTTCACTTCTGTAAACCTTTCAATGGCCTACCTGAACCTAAAGGGCTACGTTATCGAGGTCACCCTCGAAAAAAAAACTTACGACCTTTGTTAAAAAGAAAGTGTAAAGTAGCCTTGCAAAGTAAAACATCTTTTTTATTCTCCATATTTTTCGAAATGATTTTGTAGGTGACTATCTTCAAAAATAACCTCATCCTCCGCGTCCACGTATACGCCAGAATCGCTCTAAAGTTATTTTCGTCCTCCTTCTTGGCGCAATCCTCGTTGGAGGTCCCGGCACCATCCTCGTCGGAGGAGCCATCATTGGCGGACACCACGGAGCTCTCTTCGTCATCGCCACTAATGTCGATGACTTCAAAGGGGGTGGAGGAATTCTCAAGCGTTACCTGTTTGGAAAGCCTCGAGTCCATAAACTTGATGACGAGTTCGGCGCAGTTATCCAGGTTGTCGAGGGGCTCCCAAGACTGCTTAACAGCCCCGGCCCAATCCCACTCGACAAGTAGTTCATAGTCCCACTTCCGCGGATCTCCATCCACTGGTTGAATTGACCGTGAATCCAAAAAAAAATTGAAACCTCCTACTCTCAGCTGCCAAAGTAGCGATTCAGGATTCTATCGGCCTCTATGATGTTTCTCTCTGGCTCAATGGTTTTCCTAAAACAAAAACAAAAAATTAAAAATAAATGAAAACTAAATAAAAGACATTATATATGTCGCTTTTAAAATAATTTGTAAATATTAGTTACAAAAAAGAAAAAAAAATGGCTTACTATTTTCCTAGCCATTGACAGGCATAGAAAATTCCGTTTTGTTTAGTGATGGGATCTTTCAGGACAGAGTGTCCAAAGTCCTTTGTAAGCCAATACTTCTTTTGTACGAGTTTGAGAATTTTTCAAAATGTGTTTGAAACTGAATGTTAAATTTTAGTCTTTGAGCTCGATCCCGTATGAGACGTACATTACCCCGATTTCGTTTGTTTTCACATATCTTTCCAAAAACGCGTTTTCAACGAGATACTTCTGACTTCAATTAGCATGACCTTTAACCTTTGTCTTTATTTTTAGCGTTTAAACTCTCAACTTTTATATTAACGAAATATTTAAAGTTAATCGTTAACGTTACGCTTCTAACGCTACAAGTAAACGCGCAACTTAATTAAAGGTCCGACAAGACGTTGCGAGCCTTTTTTCATAACACGTACCCACGATCTACGATGAACTTTGACCTTTTGACTCAAGGACACCAGATGTAAATGAGCGAAGCTTAAGCGTGGATTTTTATGTCTTGATTTCTTGCTACTTGACCCTTTGCCCGTTAGCTGTAGGTTGGGGTGCGCTATCACGTCGCCAGTGAACAGGAAGCGTAACTCTTGACCTTGGCCTCGGCCATCTCAAAGACAATGATGGCTGAAATAGTCCAAAATGATAAACAAATGATCCCTCTTTACTTCGGTAAAGGATACAAATAATAGTGTAAGAAGTTTTGGACACTAAAGCTATCGCTGAACACTGTATCGCTGCTCACAACTCATACTTGCCATGGATGCACATGTGTATGCAACGACTTTGCCAGCTTTCCGTCCTGTACAGACTTTCGGGAGTTTCCACGATGCCATTTGTGGACTTTTGGCATCCTCTTCACTGTTTACTTTGTTGACAAAAAACGTTCCTTATCTCCAAAAAATGCTTTCATTCACGATCAACCTACAAATTTGACTTATAACAGAATTAAACATAGGTTTTTTGTAAAATTTTTGTGCAGCAACTATAGTCCAATTTATTGAAATATCGGGTCATCAAAAGTATAATTACGTTGTCAAGGCGGTATGTTGGAGAACAGAATCGATATACTCTACGCGTTGGGACAAATGAAATTAAATTATAAATTTCACCACCAAACTGATTAGTTAAAATATCTAGCGTCTCTGAACTTGAAAGTGTCGTCGGTTTTCCTGGCAATTGGCTCCGCCTACTTCGGTTTGGCACGGTGAACCAAATAGTTACCATGCGGAGCAGATCAGTCTGCTTCAAGTTTGCGCCGTTTGACCCTCGAACGCTGCTATCCGGCTCAACGAGTAACTGACTCATCTTCGGACTAAAATGAAGAAGCACCTTTAAGCCGTTTAGACTTGAGCATTTTGATGTACAACTTCTGGTACTCTATTCTATCGGATAACGTAATGGTTGATTTAATAGGAAGAAGGGTATTTTTAATTGTACCCGTTGTCAAAGTTGCTTTTCAAATTTTTGCAAGCGGTGTTGAACCTAAAATATTATGGTTGAAATTATCAAACATGTTGACTCAAAATTTAAAATGATTCTAACGGCTTCTGTCAACCAGGTCCTCACAACCCACTTGCAATTGACATTAGTTCCCTTTTAAAGAAATCGATTTGAATTATAGCTAGTAGTTAACTAACTAATAATTACCTAAAGAATTGGTTTAAATGACTACTCGCGCAAAATTGAATCAGAGAAAAATTCGGCTCAGTAGATCAAATAGAATGTCATGAAACATAATAAATAATTTAAGTTCAAATACTTCGTGTACCCATTATACAATGCTCTATTTCATGCTACAATCCCCTAATCTAGTTTTACTCGAATTAGTTATTAGGGTTTAGTTAAGTTAATTTAGGTTCATTGTTACGCAAATAAAAATTGCTTATGTATCGTTGTGTTATTTGTGAATAAGACTCAAAATAGCGCTTAGATTATATATTTTTATGAATACAATTATTATCAATAATAATAATTAATAAAGATTATGCTATTTTTATAAATATAATAAATATAATTAATGTGTACGGTAAAAGTTTACTATTAGAGGTTTTTGAGTTAAATTATGCCAATTTTTTCCTAAGTTAATTTTAAGTGTTCTGAACATAAATGTGAAAGAAAATTGCTGCGGACTCGTCAAAAAAAAAAGTTATGAATTTTTGAAATTTTTTATTTTTACCAAGAAAAGTACAAAAAAGTGGCTCATCAACATTTCTAATCAAATTCGAACTCAGATTCTTCATCAGAACTGTCATCCGCATCTTTAGTTTCCACTTGGAAATCTGGTTCCGCTAGGGGATCATACAGATCACGGGCCAACATGAAAAAAATTATCAAAGGATCCTGATCCAATTCTTTGACTTTTTTCAAAAACATATAGCGGGCCAAGTATCCACCCAAAAATCCCTTCTGTCTATTCGCGTAAGGTCCACTCGCTTTCGCATGGCGCCTGAAAACAGTTATGTTGGGTCATATGAAGTATTTTCGTTCCTTTAGTTGTAGGTTTAGGTTTAAATATTACCAGGAGGATTCAATGGAGTTGGTGTGCACTCCAGTCTCTGGGTCCTTGAAATTAATGGAGTGGTTGACTTGCAAATTAATGTAGTCAGGATGCTCGTTCAGTCCAGAGTAACCCTTCCAGCAGTCCGAAAAAATAGTGGTTCCTTTTTCAATGAATCTTTCGATGCATTTCAGAAGAGTCGAGGCCGACCGATCTTCCACTACGACCATAAATACTTTCCCAGATCCTCTTTCGTATCCTCCAAATACCCATGCCCCCTCCACATGATGTCCGCGGTGGTACTTCCGTTTGCCAAATTTGGATTCATCAATTTCAACACTACAAATTAATTAAAAATGTTAGGTATAAAAATGTTTTTGTTTTTCGGTTTAGGTTTAGGTTACATTTTGCCAGGGCCTCCAATTTTTGTCGCTTTGGTAATAAATGCGTCAAAAACAACTTCACGACAATAATTGGCCCAATCGACGGCTGTTCGGTTCGAAATAGAAATTTGCTTGATCATAAATTTTAGGGTATGGGCCTCCAATTTTTGTCGCTTTGGTAATAAATGCGTCAAAAACAACTTCACGACAATAATTGGCCCAATCGACGGCTGTTCGGTTCGAAATAGAAATTTTCTTGATCATAAATTTTAGGGTACACTTCTCCACATACATGTGACAAAAAGCAGCAATTTTCCAAAGAGGCAGATTCGATTTGTCAAAAAATGTCTTTTTCCGAATTGAAACGCTAACAACATTTTAGATTTTGTTTAATATACATTTGGTTTTACATATAGGTTTATGGTTAGGTGTAGAGAATACGGTAGGGTACCTTTGTCGACATTTTCCGGCTTTAACCTTTGGATGTCGTCTAATCCTGCCATTACATCTTCAAATGTACCCATCACTCACTGCTTCCTTCTTCTCCATACGATAGAATCTACCACAGTATTCTTTATCACACTTAATTTCACCATCTCTAGCAATAACGCCGTAATCCTGCAGTTTACTAACTATTTCACCCCTCTCCTCCCAATTAAATATCATTTTCAAATTAATAGCCATAACACTTTTAAACTTAACAACAACAATTCAATAGTTTCGTTGCTCCTGCCGCCGGAGGCATGTAGCGTGGTGTATATTTAATGTACCCGACGAGCGTAGCGAGGAGGGGCGGTTTCTCACCTTTTTCATTTAAACAAATGTAAAATCTCAACTTTCCCGCATTCCACAAACAAACTTCTCATGAAACAACTCCATAAAAAATTAAAACTTGAAAAATTTCAAAAATTCATAACTTTTTTTTTTGACGAGTCCGCAGCAATTTTCTTTTACATTTATGTTCAGAACACTTCAATTAACTTAGGAAAAAATTGGCATAATTTAACTCAAAAACCTCTAATAG
>VYYI01002644.1:0-14253 GCA_021029175.1 Bilobella aurantiaca | reverse complement strand
AAATACGCGTTTCAGATTTTGGAGACTCCAAAAAATCAGATAAAAACAGATAATTTCAGACTAATAAGACAAAAGGCGCCACAAAATGGAAATGCCATTTAAAGCAATATATTCAAGTTGTGTATATACAAGATTTAAATTTATCAAAGGTTAAAGTTGAAATATGCAACAGTTATTCAACATTTATTATAGATTTTCTAGTGTTAAGGTTAGCTTTTGGAGCTGGTTTTTTAATTTTCCTCTGCTACGAAGGGTTGATATCCCAATTATTCAATTCAGTCGCTGAATACTGATACGAAAAAAAAGCATGCGGAGGTTGCTTACTGGTGTTCTAATTTTGAAATGTTCTCAAATTTTAAATTTTAAATCCTTTGGCAAACACAGCTCTTTATCCATTTCTCTAGTATTAAATATGTAAAACCAATTTACTTAATTTGGGTAATTGATAGAGTAAACCCGTAATAAGTAAACTCCAACAAATTAATACTTCTACGTTGCTGGGACCATTCTAACCACTAATACATTCCCTTGGCGTCGACTATGAGTAAACGAGAAAATAAAACAAAATTTGGCGCTTACAATTTATGTCGTAATTACGTTTTGCAACTGAAGCAACTGTTTGCAAGACAACAACCAACCATACGTTGCAGCAGCATCGGGGAATTGAAGCTGAAAGCCATTTAGCTCTTATGCAGTTTTAGCAGTTTAGCTCTTTTGTGTTGCGTATCCTGGCCTTCGACGATTTAGTTTGAACTTGAAGTCAATCACAACGGATATGCATCGCATAATTCACCTAAGTAAAAAAAACTATATAAGTTCATTCCTTACAAATATTTTTTTTCAAAACTTCCACTTATTTATATGCCAAGAAAAAACCTGGACTATACAATTTGTTGGTTATATAAAATAAAGTATAATGTTTCTATTAATAATCGTCTCACTTACTCGTAGTTGTGGAATCTAAAACATCATATACAGGTTACGTTCTTCAGCATCGTGTGGTAATATTATGTTAGTTGGAAACAACAATTTATTTTGTAGTCACTGTGCTGAAATTTTGGTAAAAAATATCATTTCAAATTAATATAAAACTAAGAACTTGGCATTCAAAACCAATCAATCCATCAAAACAGTTCGTAACAGATTTCATATAATAAATTTTGCGTACATAATTCATTACTTTAATATTATATTACGTTAGAAATGTGTAAACAATCGAAATTGCCAGAAAATTATTGTATGGGAGAATTAATTAAAATTATTAGATTTCCAAATATCAATGAAACACAATCTTATCCTCAGCTTGTTTCTAATAAAAAAAAAATATGTAGTTGAACTATTTGATTTTGATGTTGGTTTGCACTCTTTTGATTCTGAACTATACAGGGAGTCAAGAAAGTGTGTGGGCTATGCGAGTAAATTTACTTTGTTATCAGAAATATATTTCAACAAGACGCCAAGCCAAAGTTCATCCCCGAGGAAATAGAAATAGATAGGAATACATAGAAATAGATAGGGTCAGAACATAAAACATGTTCACAAAACCTTTTCAGAGAAATTCCTTTGTCTAAATAATAAAATGTTTTCACGGTTCAAAAAAATGTTACATTTCTTTACGGATACACGGAAGCAAAATTATAACCAGCAATGCGAGACCACTTTGAACTAGGGACACACATCTTTATAATTAATTAATAATTATTTAAATTTTAATATTTCTATATTTAGCTGACTATGAGTAATTTGATAAATACAACGTATAATAATCCTGCTTACACAAGTTTAAGTCATAATAAACCAAATAATTTGGAGAGAGCCGTTACCAGCGGATCCGAATTTTATTCATATAGTTCTGACAATATAATTTCAACATTAGCAAAACGCTTTGGATACCTAAAAGTACATCTTTTTTTATTTGATTTGAGAGGATAGCTTGTATGTGTTAATTAACGGAAGAGACGTTTTGTTTGTTAAGAAGCAGACAAATAATGTCATATTTTACAAACGTAAACATTAACTGTGTATACATAAGACGTATTTAATGGGATCGGAGTTGCCCGAGAGGTGAGAGCATCAGTCTCTTTCCTCTAGGTGCCGGGGATCGAAACTTACCATAGGCATACATTTATGTGTGCCTGGGTATCTCGATCCGCCCAGAAAACCACGCTGTTTTCTATTAGCAGTGACCGAAATATGCCATTTTCGCGAATGCTCGGCGTGAGTCTCACTATCCTACCAAATAGGTAGTGGGCTCTCTGTTACAAACATACATAAGACGTATTTCAGGCACTGGAAGTACTGTGAAAACTCCAATCATTAAAAAATGATTGGAAAAGCTGAGGAAAATATTTGTGCAACGATTGCGTTAATCCCTAAATTAATCAGTCGAGGTTAAGGTCTCTAAAGTGGGCAACGATGCAAAACAAATATTTTATATGGGCTCAAGTTTATTTTTGTGTTTGAATTATGTTACTGTGCTAGTGTCACCGGTGCCTCAACACATTGCTTTGCCTTGTTAACAAAAATTAATAACATTAATTAAAAAAAATATTTTAGCAATGAAAATTAATATTTTGTGATTATTGATTCGATTACTAGCCAAACAACCCCGTCCAAGTACGGGTTGATCTTTGCAATTATATTTTTAGATTATTACATAGCAAAATTACAATAAACAAATTGTATATTAACCTCTTAATCTGGCTCTTAATTTAAGTTTTTATTTTTGGATTAGGTGTAGATTAGGTCTGAAACAAATGTCGGAGTTTTAAAGCTTAAATGACTAATGTATATTGGCATAAATTAAGTTTTGTATCAGATGTTGGATTTACGAAGCATTCTGCAACCATTTAATTAACAAAACGTGTTACTAATCAATACAAGAAATCTGGATGCGGTTAGTAAAAGCTCGCTACGGCGTATTGGAACTATTCTGTTGAATTCATTCCAATGTTTCGAAATCTCGGTTGGAGTGGAGCAAACAATACATAATGCCATTTTCTCATAAGAGGGTATTAAAATTGATCAATGAGCAAGTAAGACATTTTCTGAATAAGCAAGTTTTTTTACAATTTTGTTGCGCTCGCTCCAATTCAACAACAGTTTTCAACCGAGCAAAAAATTAAAAAAAAATTAAAAGGACCATATGTGAAAAAATAAGCAAAACCTATGATTACCCATGCCCTAAATTTCTGGCTTGAGACTTCACTTGAATTTTTAGTAACTTCACCCCTAGACCGATTTCTAGGTTTCAGTGTTTTATGGCCTAGAAACAACATTTGTGGTTTTCATATTATTCTGGATTAATAGAAACTCTCCCAAATATTAAGCTGAGCATAGCGGTAGCTATGGGATTGGGCTGTTTGTCCGTCCGTCCGTCTGTTGAACTCTTGAACGCGTTATCTTTTATCAATTTTGTTTGCGGGACAATTTTTAAAGGGTCAAGCGTGAGGCCAAGTTCGAAGATGGGCCTTACTGTCCCAGTCTTCAAGGTTGTTTTTAAGTTCCCGCGTGAGGCTATGTTTCGATTTCTCAAACAGATTGATTTTTCTTTCAAATTTATTTGCGGGATCATATTCCAGGGTCCAAGGGTGTCACCAAGTTCAAAGATGCACTTTAAGGGCCCATCAATTCAACGGCATTTTAAAACCGCAAGACTAACTCTCGAACGAAGGTAACTTTATTGAAATCTTTTTCGGGAAAACGAGGGTGAATCGTATGACCCCTATCGCTCATTTTCGAACTTGACCTTACCCTTGACCCCTACTACCTTTGGCTGAAAATAGATATGAAAAAAAGTTAACCCGTTCGACAGTTTTCGCGCAACTAGACGGACAGACGGACGGACGGACGAACAGAACATTCCCATAAAGTAGCTAATACGCTACTTAATAATTATTGCCGTTATGAACCAAAATTCTTCTGCACATTGCTTAACGTTTCTTGTAATAAAAAATGTGAGCGCCTATCCCGTCATTAGCGTGATAAATGTTTAGGGCTATTTGAATCCAGTACAGTAAAGGCAAAGACAAAACTATTTCTGAAAGACATCAAGGCAAACCTGTTTCCGAGTGTTCCTGTTCGAATTAAATTGATATAGTTCGAGTAATTCCATACTCTGTCAACTCCGGTTATTTTAAAAAATAGTTTCAAATTAGCTCGATACAAAGCATATGCGTCTGGGATTTTTCCGAATGGTATATTTTGAGTTTCAAAATTAAATTAGATTGCAATCTTTTGCAAAACTTTTATTAAAAGTGCCCAACCGGAAAGCCATTTTGTGTAATCCCACATAAACAAAATTAATAGAAGAGCCAGGTGGGCATTTGGTGAAACTTGAGATGTTGTGCCTCACATGGCTAATATATGTTGAGGTTTGCAATTGTTAATTTCGTGCTTATTTATGAACATGGAGTGGAAAATTAAATTAGATTGTTAAAAGTGAAGGCAATTGGTTGGGAATCTTGGATAAGAGGCCATAGCTAGCGTAATGGTTAACACTGCAAATCTTATTTTTTGCCTTCCCACAAAAGAGTGAAGTAAGTTGAGTAAAAAAGTTGAATAATAATATTTAATTCCGAATAAATATATAAGTGTTATTATAGATATACGAGAAAGTCAATGTGTGTTTAATAAGTGATTTTGAACACATCTTCACATCAACTATTTGATAAAAGCATTTATAATAAAACAATTTTGGAATTCGTGTTGGGTATATATTGTTTACTTCTTTCACTTCAAATTTTAACAATTGGTAGGGTAAGGTTTTATGTACGTTGAACTATTGAGTTGTTTCGCAATTCTAAAGAAAATTAGTTCACGTCATTAGTAATGGAACATATTTATTACACAAATTAAATGAACATATTCTTCTTTAGGTAACTGAATAATTTATTAACTAGAAAATAATTAAAATCATATTTAACCTTCTTTCATACATTAAACTATATTATTAAATTTATACACATTTGAATACTGTTTAAAGCTATCTTAATTAAGTATATAATAATACATAATCTGCGATCGTGACGCCCAGCAACGCAGAAGCTATGTTAGTATTAAATATGTTTCAATAATTAATTGTTGACAAATAAAAACTATAAAACACTAGTTAGACCCTTAAAGACACCATACGTATGTCCCACCATTGCCCCCATGGGTGGGACTATATTGATTTATCCCACCCCGTCTTTTACCACTCCGTCTCCCCTCATTTCTCTGATGGTTTTCCCTCTTGGGCTCTATTTATTTGCGATAGGGGAAAGTTTGGTGTCGAGGACGGTTTGGGGACGCTTCTATTATGATGTTATGGGTATGTGGGTTGTTGTGAACAAATTCGATTGGGATGTTAATATGATTAATGTTGTGGATTAAAAATTGGATTGGGGATTGAAACGGTGTCACGCGCTTAGGCCCCTCCTGACGCCATTCGAAGGGCTTTGGCCCCTCTTGCGACATTTGGACCTTGCGAATTTAGGTTAACACTCCCGACTCATTTGCGTCTTAAACACAAAGTAAGCAGAAATAGCAATTAAGCAATTTCTAAACTCGTCATTTTTACGTCACGTAAAGTCACGCACGTTACGCACGTCATAAATCCAGCCAATGACCTCCTGTCAATGACTGTCTTCCTTCAATCTCCTAGTATAAAACGCCTTCGAAATTGCATGTATATATTTTATAAAATAAAATAAAAATCTAAATTAATTGGACAAATTTTAAAAAGATGCGTTCCAATTTTTATTTTAATTAAGCTATACAAGTTAGCGTGAGATGAGCTTGAGCACCTGGTATTCTGATTGTGCTTAAGGGCCCCAAATGGTCTCAATGAGAAAAGAGAAATTTCGTGTTGAAAAACACGTAAATGGCAACTTGAATGAAGTCAAATTACGGGCGATTGAACGGGGACATCGTATGGTAGGGTTGATTGATCATTATTTAATGGTTTACCTTATTTTCAATTAGAAGCTAATTTTGCTCAAATTTCTTTTATCTTTATGCAAACTCCTGGCGTCAGCCAAGGGAATTGGCCTCTTACTTCTGTTTTCACTTTTAATTGCTTCAATTTACTGACCAGCAAGGTGCTGACAGATTTCTGAGTTTTACTAATACATTTTCTATTGGATCGAACTTCCGAAGGCATTTTAATAGTGTTCATCCTACGAAGACAGAACAAAATCCTCTCTCATGCGAAAAATGTGACACGAAATTCACTCGTTCGACAGTTGTCCGTCGACGACACGAGCAAGCGGTTAATAAAGCAGGATGCTTTATGTACCGGTTTGAATAAACACTATAAGTGGATGCGCAGTAGCTTGAAATCACTTTAGAGAAAACATATCGATCAATGCCGAAGGTATACATTCGAGATCCACCCCACATTAACTGTTCCTTGTCGATAAGGAATGGTTGTGAATGGAAAATTCCTGGACGTGGTCGACCCACCCCACCTTCTGGAGCTGAAATCCGTAGAGAAAAAGATTTATAATTCAGCACCTGATTCATCATTCACCATTCATCTCCGGATTCATTATTGAATCCGGAGCATTAAACATCGACGAGTAACTTTTATTGTAGAGAAAACATCAGCAATTTTGCCAAGACCCATTAATGAGCCGTATTACAGCTATCAATTTGAACGATTTTTAAGACCCTATGTAGGTTTGGGCTCATTGCGCAAATCATGATGATCTACGTTATGATGGTGTTACAAATATTTGAACAATAAATCGTTTCATCTTTACATTGCGTTGTTACCTTTTGCAGCAAGGAATTGCCGGAATAACGAGCTGCTCAGTTTACTGGAGTGAAATATGAAATATATGGTGGCAGCAAATTATGGATAGTTTAAAACCGGTTCTACATAAAGGAGCTACGCGTACAGTTATCTAAAGAAATTGGAGTCAAATGTGAAAACGGATTCCATAGTAAGGGCTTCATGATTCCTGCGGATGAACTGAAGCGTAGAGGAATCCGATACAAAGTAATCATTGAAAAACCAGGAGACCTTTTTTCTACGGAGACACTGGACTCGGCGGCGGAATCTTCGGTAGAATCGCTCCTTGTTTTCCCATAATTGAAAAGGCAAAAACGCTGATTCTCTAATGATACTACTTGTCGGTATTGTTCAGTAGTACTTGATCACGGGCGAGCACCGTATGTCAAATGCTTGTGCCGTATTCATGACCGGGGTCAGAAGCAGCGGCATTGTTTTCAGCTAAAGCGCTGTTAAAGAAGGTAGCACATTCTGATTATTAAAAACAATTTTGTTAGCCTTCATGTGATCGTGATTTTAGACCCAGGAATCCTGATCCTCATCGCTGCTGGTGTGCGAGGCCCCTTTTCCAAGTGGCCTCGTTTGAGGTTTTGATGTCGGCGCAATGCCGCCAATGTCAGCCTCTGGGTCAGTAGTAAGTGAAAAATATTTATCAATAAACACCGTGTGCTCGATGAACAAAATGTCAATCACGTCTGAAGTCTTGTCCACAAATTAGCAATTTACCTGCAATTTTACGAATGCATTGGTACGACTCACTTGCATAATTGATGGCAAGCGTCTTCCTCATACTGTTCTGCATAGTATCAAGAAGCGTTTGTTTATGCTACGGGTAAAAATAAAATGTTTCTAAAATTATTGTATTTGAATTTTCAAAACCGCTAGGAACCGCCGCTTACCAACATTTCTCATATAATTCATGTGAGTATCAATTCTCCTGGTAAAATTTTTTTAGAGAAACAAATTCCTACCATCTCAAAAAAGACCAAATTGGAATGGTTGAATAATAGACCTTTGTGGAGCAATACAAAGAGATTCTGGAACTTGGAAATATATTTCGTGAGTCCCTTCCTGTAGAGTTCACCCAACGCCGTTATAAATTAAATGAGTATGTTCAGTTTTAGTTACTTGTTACTTGCTTTAATTGTGCTAGCTTTCATACACAAACATTATAATGTATTTATTCACTTAACTGTTTTTAAAATGCTGCATCAACCGTTTTATGGAATGCAGTTGCGGGTATGTGTTTTTAAACAAGAACATTCTGAAATTAAAGCTGAGGTCGAAAGGCCAAGATTTGACACTACCCTGTGGCGGGAGATTGGTGACCACTGGTACAGTCTTGGTCAGAGTACATGGTCATATTTATAACCTTAAAAATGCCTCGAAATTGAACATCCTCCGCTAAAGATAGCTGGCAGGAATGCATTGACGTAACCGTAAATGATCACAAATAAATGAACGAATACGAAACTACTTAGCCACTTCCCGAAAACTGTAAAATCAAGTATCAAGATCAAATTACCTCGCATTTTCTCGCCCAAAATTGACAAAAATGAACTCAAATCAATGAACGAATATAAAACTACTTAACCCCTTCACGAAAACTGGGAAATCAAGTATCAAGATCAAATTACCTCGCATTTCCTTGCCCAAGATTGACAAAAAATGATCTCAAAAGAATCATCCAAATTTTACGCAGCATTAGCCTCCGAAAAAGGTCCATTACCTTACCTCAAGGATCAAAAGGCACTCGCTTTCAAGAGAGTCCTGGCCCAAAACAGATTACGCAGCAATTTCCTTAGATTCGGCAAACATTTGGCCCTGTTGCATCACATTCTTCCCTTCACCTACATTACGGCACTGGCCCAGTTATTCTGGCTCAGACGCTCTAAATATAGATTTTGCAACTAAGATTTGTAAATAGATGCGAAAAGAGGAGTTTGATTTTGGTCTCTGGAAGGGAGGGTTGTCCCTTACCAGAGACTCTGGTTTGTAGTTAATACGCTTAAACGTCAGAGGACAAAATAAACTGGACTATGCACGGAAGTGTTGTTCTTGAGGGATTACTGAGGTATCGAAGAGGGGTTCGTGGAGCACTTCAGGTCAGGTCGACCTGAGGGGGCTTTCACTAACCAATGTCACAACACTCGCAATACTCAACACGATCCTGCAATTGTAACGATGCTGGAATCAACAGGCCCAGCATTGCAACCAAAAAGCTATCAAAGAATTTGAGGTTCAAGCGACCTTCAAAACTCTCAAAGAAAAACTGGAGGGGAACGAGGTAACCGTGGCCTAGGAGGAACCCCAGTCGTTGTGAGGTTTGTTACAATTTGTTAACTTGAACTTTGCTCATAATTTTCTCCTCACGTCTTTTCTCTCTATTCTCTATAGAATGATTATTTATTGATTATTAGAAATTCAAAAATTAATATGATTTAGAACGGATTCCATGGGCTGCGTCCCAAAGGAATTCTTAAAAACTTTTAATAAATAAAACTACAAATTTACGGAAGCGGTTGAATATTGAGTTTATTTAGAGAAGAGAACCATGGAGACAGATACCAGGACTTGAATGAGCTCGGACCATCAGGAATTGCAGATGACAAACAGCCTCTCAACAGTTAGAGAACGGAGACTTCTATTTTGGAGAAGACTTGTTCAATTACACAATTTCAGATTTTTTACTAAAACGTGGGGATGCACGAATGCAAAGTACAATGTATCAGAAGCAGAAATAGTTTCCGCTGGAAAAGAAGTCATAATTTGGCAACCAACAACAGCTGCATTTTTGCTAGACAACGGAAGTGTTGAACCAATTTGCCCTGGAGGCACTAAAGGGCATGTGATTGAAAAGATCAAGGTCAAGGTTATTTGTAGTTTTGGGGAATGGGGCTACCCGATTTTTACGTACTATAGCTTGATCCAGAGTTGCTGGTTTTCTCGTTCCGTTTTCATTCCTTGAAGGTTTTGGTTAGGTACTCATTCCGTTCTCAATTCTCACGTCGTTCTCCAGAGAACAACATAAGAAAGAAAACGAATCCAAAGTTGCCGTTTTTCTTTCTCATTCCGTTTTCATTTGAGAGTAGAACTCGGTTCTACTCCAGAAGAGAACCACATGAGAACGCTCCTATTATCTTTTCTAATTCATTTTACAACAAAATTAGTCTTCTCACTTAATCTGACTACAATACTGTATAAATTAAAATAACTAATTATTTAAACTAATGCGGATAACATAATTATTCAAGCTGGCTCGAATTACATTAATTGCAGTTAAGTTAATTATCTTTTAACCAACATCAAATTTTTATTTAGTATAAGCATATTATGTCCAAAAATACAACTAAAGTTGACCCGAGAACAGCATAGAAAGGAAGTGGAAGAGAACGAAGAGAGCAACTCTGGATACTAGCACATAATGAGAACGGAACACCAATGAACAGAACCGAAAGAGCACAGCAACTCTAGCAAAGGCGTGTCTACCTTTGACAGTTAGTAACACTACATCCACTACTCATATTATGAACGTGAAATACAAAACTTTTGCTTATACTCTCAACACTAAAGTTCACTAACCCGTCTTAGATATGAGGGTATGGGACCGTATAATTAAGTCGCACTTTACGCTGGTCCACAACATTTTAGCAATAGAAACGATGCTCCATTATCTGAGATATTTGCATTACAGCAATTATACTTCACGTTGAATAATTACAAAGCAAATTTTCCAAGAGTTGCTAAACAATGATCTCATGACACCTTATCGTTCGCCTTGGTATATAGCCCAAATCGGCATGTTTTGTGTATTGAAGCCTTCTGCATGGAGTATCAACCATGGTTTCGTAGCTTCTCTGTTTCAATAGTACAAACGACATGTTCAAAAATTTTTTTACACAAACTTACGTAGCACAACAACAATCTGATGCTTATCTTACAGTAACAAGCGTTTTCGATAAATTGTACTTCAGCTTACTGAATACAAATTTAGGGCATGAAGCTGATATTAAAAAAAAACTGGTAAGACCGGTAGTATACGTATTAAATCTTAAGAAGTATGTAAGTCATGAGTATAACTATTCGTGCTTTGTAACATAAAATATAAACTTGTATTATTAAAGTGTTATTATTATTCATAGAATATTACGGCTTTTGCTATATGAAAAGTTCAAATTTTTGGGGTGAGTTTTTGCAATTCAAATTTTCGATCGTGAAGCAACGTTTCTGCTGTATATGCGAGCGTTTGCTAAATTTGGAAATATATTACTAGATCAATTAATCAAAAACGCAGGCGTTACAGTTCAAACTTAGAACGTTCGAGCGGATAACTGCATTTGCTTTTCAAAACTTCGATTGTATTGACACGGGTAATACTTTACTTAAAATGTGCACGAGAGGAAGACCTTTCTCATTCATTCAAAAGATGATCAGAAAAGCACTCAAAAATCAAAAATGCTATTTTTCGAGTGGTTGATAGAATAAATCCTGCATCCGCTATCTAGCATATCTATCTATCTAGTTTAATTACTCTTTAAAGTTACAGAAGCCTCTCATAGTTCCAAACTGTACAATCTTAGTTATCAAATTAACCCGTTATTGAGGTTCATATTTCACTATATACCATGTAAGTGTACGTATAACAGAGCATATAGCGAATATGAGAAGTAAATGCTTCCATTTCTTTCAAATCCCAGGATAAATGTCTACATGACATCTCGAGGCAACATGTAACACACTCGTATGAACAAAGTTGAAAACAATTTACCTTTCGAAATACGTGACATACTCAAACCAACCCAATGATGAGTGTGATGGTTCTTAAAGGGACTCATAAATTAGGCTACATTCAATTAACTAGTTATTAAAATTTTTAGTTAATTATTTGTGTTTGAATGAACAAGATTAGTCTGTACTGATGTTGTAAATTAACCGCCAAGTCATAGTCCTTAATTGAACTCAGACTAAAGTCATCACTTCAAGAAAAACTTTAACCTAATTTTTCAAGTTGTTCATACTGAGTTCAAATTTATTCTAAACTGCTGGGTTACGCGTTTGGTGTAGTATTGTGTACCTTCTTTTTTTGAATCCCAAAACGTATAGATAGATCAAACGAAATCTTACTCGAACACGTTATTTTGCGATTTGACTAGAGTTGATTTCGTTTGGGTAATATGTAGGCAAATTCGGTAAGATTCTTGAATGGTTACAAACATCCTCGTCCTCGCAAGCTGCATTTCTGTAACCATGTTTAGAATTATTTTAATGCTACAGAGGGACATTTCCTTGCTTTTAACTAAGCACGTTTACAGATTACATGAAGAACGAACTCGTGATACGAAAGAATTTACATGATAGCATCATACATCGATAAAATAAATCAAAATTTGTTAAGTTTACCTGTAGTAGTAAACACAAGTAATTCCCAATCTTATAATGGTTCTCGTTTAAACTTCTCATGGCTATGCCGGTGTGCATCCATTATCCAAAGTAGCTATAATGCGAGAAGGTGGAGAAATAATTAGTAATTTGTATATAAATATTTCAACTGTTAAAATCCACTTAAAGCCACTTAAGCTTCTGATGGTGCCACAATTAGAAAATATCAACCAAACCTATTTACGTTATATCCAGCGTGTATTAACTACTAATAAAAGCGTTAGTTATAACTACAATTAAAAAAATAAATTTGCTTAAGTTAATCTTACCAATGCAATCTGATCGGAAAAGTAAAAGTCGCGTCTGAAGTAAGGTTTAACAATGTTAACACATTTTTTTTTAATTTACTCAAAATTTGCTGCATTTGCAGACAAAAAGACAAGTGTTGCAAGTAGTCTGAAAATTAACTAAACTTAGATTTCATTTTAAACCGTTTCGAAGCGTCCCAGGCAAAAAAATCCAAGAATTGAGGGACAAACGAACAAAGGAGTGCTTGAGTGGTTAGAACAAATCCTTTTTAGAAATGCCTTTAGGCACATATAAAATGCTTTCTAGAAGTTTTTATTTTAATTTTGCTCGAGGCTAAATACCTCCCTGCACAATAATTTAACGAATTTCTAAGAAAAATCTCAACTACCTTTTTGGTTTTTACCAGTGCGAGAAGAACCTAGAAACTTAAAATTTGGAAATGTTTAATGTTACATTTTCAACCGATACATTTATTTGAAACAATGAAATTATGCAAATTGCTTAACGCAAAAGTCAAGTTCAATGGAGTTACATTGCTTTATGACATGCAAATTAGTTTATTTCCTTTGACAGCTTGCTTTTGTTCATTTTTTGGAACAAATTAGGACGGGTGATTTCTAGCTGAATTCTTGCAACGTTAACAAAATTATTCTACTAATAACTTGATTTTTTTTTGCAAATTAATCCGCATTAAGTTAACGCAAACACGAGTTTTACTGGTTATTTTCACGCTCGTGTATGTCAGATTTTATTTCGAAGTGCAATTGAATTTTGGAATGCCATTGTATTTTTGGAAGGCAATTCTAGTTTTGAATTACGGTTATACTTTTGAAGTGCAATTGCTACGTATGTACAAAAAGAATTATACTAAGAATAAGACAATAACAATGGTGAATCCTACCTTACTGAACTTACCCAATCCTGCATGTGCACCGTGAGAATTGAGCAATGGTACTCATTTCATGTATTTAGCACCAAATGCAATTGATAGATTTACATGACTTTACACAGATTACTAACACATTTTTTTACAATAGCATGTACACTTGATTCGGAAATTGAAACTGAATCAATTGCTGAAATGAAGCGAGTTCAAATTTTTTCGATTTAATTTTAAGTTTAACCGCAATACACTTAAAATTGAAAATCTGGGGTTGGGAAAATAGAAATACAGAGGGTCGGCTATATTTTGGTATAGTGCAAAAACTTAGAAACATAAGATAAGAAATTTTTTTGTACATTTTTCGGATCATTTTGAACAACTTTTCCGAATAAATTTGTTTCCGGAAATCAAAAATGAAGTTTTGAATTTTTGAGTAGTCCCAAAAGTGTAGGAAAAAATTAGCTTAATTTTCTGAATTTTTCCACTATACCAAAAAATTTCCCAGTGGGTCATTATGCGTACTCCAGTCTTAGGACAGGGTTGCTATATAGTTTAAAACATAAAAGCACAAATGAACTGCTACCTAAGAAAATGAATGTCAGTATTACTAAGCGTGATTTGTTTAATTTTACGGCTTTGGTAGGTGCTCAATATTGCTAGAAGCAAAAATAAATGGAAACTAACCAATGCAAGGTTACGCATTTCACTGTGTGCATATTAAATATTGTTTATTGTAACAAACATTTGAATCAAAATGATACTAAACCTAAACCTAACCTAAAAGTAAGTTTATATAAACGCTCTTCTCAAGCATATTTGTATTTTAACAGCTGCAATATATAGCGCCTTGCTTAAAATTTACATGCTTGCGCATAACTAATTTCGGTTATACTTTGACAAGCATCAA